>JAVTVJ010000653.1:600000-757365 GCA_034509425.1 Eopsaltria australis
CTTTCAGGCCCTAGAGAAATCAGCCTGCAGGACCATTTGAGCCAGCATTGCCAACTCAGCCCATACTTAGCTGGGGAAACATGAACTTCTCCTAGAGAAAGGCTTTGGTCATGCCCCAGTTGGGTAATGTGCTTTTGGTGTTGAGCTGAGGCTGAAAACATCCTGGGGCTGCTGGTGTGAGCATCCATCCAGTGCTGCTGCTGCTCATTAATTAGAGTTTGACTGGCTCTCAGAATGACTCTCCTGTTCATTAGTAATTCCTTCTCTGTGGTGATTGGGCTTCTTGTTGGTGTTTGTGGGCTGCTCTACAGAGGGAAGCTGCTGGCAGCACCATAAGTCAAGTCTGAGATTATTTACAAAAGGTTCCATGTTGGATCTGCTGCTGATGAGCATTGGGAGTGGATTGTTCTTCTGTCCCGTGCTAAACACAGGCTCTCTCAGCCAGACTTTCTAATTCCTCCTGTGCCTGCCCTTGGACACCATCCACCTTCACCACCCAGTGCACGGTGTGCTCTCAGGGTGGGACATGGACACGACTCCCAGCAGGTGCACAGAGCCCTTGCAGTGCCAGGCCAGCACACCCTGCTCCCCCTCCTGCCCTCCAGAGCAGGGCCTGAGCTCTGCATGGAACCCCAGAGCGCTTTGGATTGCAATGGACTTTAGAGCTCGCCTCATTCCCACCCCCTGCCATGAGCTGTGACTCCTTCCACTATCCCAGGTTGCTCCAAGCCCTGTCCAACCTGGCCTTGGACACTTCCAGGGATGGGGCAGCCACAGCTTCCCTGGGCACCCTGTGCCAGGGTCTCAGCACCCTCACAGGGAAGAATTTCCAGTCTAAAAGCCCTTCTTTTACCTGCCCTATCTGTGTGTGCTGTAAACACACTGGCTCTACACATCCCCACTTGAAATCAGAGCTCCCTTGGAGCTCCTAGATATTCCCAGAATAAACCTGTAAAGCCCTGGTAACAGTGCAGTTCTCCCCAGAAATTATTGCTATTTCTCCAAGCTCTTCCCAGCAGCTGTATCTCCAACCCCAGTGATCGACTCATGCCAAGCTTTTTCTTAAGTCCAGATTTCAGAGTCATCTTGTACTGTAGTCAGAAGGAATTCCAGGAGAGTCTATCACTTGTTCCTGTGATGCTTTGGGGTGTGTGCAGCTCTGGGACCTACACAGGTGATGAACCAGTGTGTGAGCAGAGACCCAGAGCAGATGAAAGGGTTTTTGACTGCTGTGCTCTCAGTGAATGCAGCTCTCAAAATCTGCCCTCTCTGCTATGTCCTCTTCCAGGAGATATTCTTAACATTACACCTGGCAATTTGTTTGCCCATTGTCATAGCAGGGTTTGATAAGGGGGAATTTTGCAATGACTTGCAGCATCTGAGATTCATTAGAAGATCTCACTTTTTTGGGTAATTAAGTAACCTTGATAGTAAAGTGCTTCAGAGGAGACAAAATCCTCACAACTTCTGAACATCAGAAGATTCCTTCATTCCCAGGGTTTTTAGAGAGCTACAAACCCCGCAGGACAAAGGAAGAAACTGGCAAAGTCCCAGTGCCACTGAAAAATCAGCTGTCCAAACCTTCCTTCTGCCCTTTGCCTGCCAGTGCTGAGCAATCCAGGGGCTCTGCAGCCCTTGGCTTCACAGAGGGTGGCAGAAGAGGGTGGCAAGTCCCTTTTTAGGTGGGACTTGTGTAATAAATTGAAGAGGGTTTCCCACCCTTTGCCGAAGTAAGTTCATACTCAGAGGACAAGTGCATAACCTCTAGGAAGATGCTTTGGAAGACTTCACTCTCCTATAGGGTTGGCCTGCTTTAGGGAGCAATTAGATGTGCTCTTAATTGGTCTTTATTTCATAACCTCCCCTGATGACTGGTTCTTCAGTCTTGTTCTTTTTGCATCCTCCAGCTGCTGCTGCAGCAAAGAATTGTGGTGTGATAGGCACTTTTTCTGTTGGTTTTCCCCTGCTCCTGGGGTTGATGAGTTTGTGGAAAGATTGAGCTTGGATCCTCATTCCCAGTGAATTCCCAGAGTGCTGTTTGAAAGGTGAAACCAAGTTGCATGAGTTTTCCTGGCAGAAACCTGGGTAGAGTTTGTTCTTAACCTTGGTCAGAGCTGATCTTTGGCTTTGCAGGCTCAAAGCAGGAACTCAGCTTTCCAAAAGTGTTTATAAAGTACAAAATGAGTCCCACTGGGCTTTGCCCTGCACCAGCCTTCCAGAATTACCTCTACCTCCTCATAGGGATTAGTAGAGATGATTCAGTGATACTGTCAGTAATAGTTCCAGCAGGACAATCTGGCTTAGCACCATCTGTGAAGAGGCAAAGATGTAAGTTCTGAACGCTTTTGCTAAAAGACAAATAAATCAGCCTCTTGAAGCCAGCATATGCACTTGCTGTCTTGGTTTTGTAATGCTCTGTGCTTCTTTCTGTCCCCTCTTTGCTGTCACCGAGAGTCTAACTCAGCCTTTCAGCTTGGAAAACTGTCTTGTTCTCCTTCCCAGGGTTTGCTGTCAATATTTTAAAATATTTATCCACATAAATTGAAGTGGCCGGGCTGCTGAAGGCTGGGAATGCTGGTTACAGCTACTGTAGCTCAACACCTTTGAAAGCTGGGTTGTGTTGGTGTGTGTTAAGGTGACATTGGCTTTGGGTGCTCGGTCTGATGGAGACCGAAACCCAAGGTGCTTGAGCACTGCCAAGTTGTTTGGGAAGGTCTGGCAGAACTGGAGGTGAGTGCAGACCCTGTGGCCCTCCTCTCCCTGAGACACTGCTGTGCACTGCAGCACTGGGGACAGGAGGCAATGTTTACCCATGTTTATATCTGCAGAACCCGTACACTTTTACGTAAGAATAAAATAAATATTGTTTGTTTGAACGACGCAGAATGTCTGTTATTCCGGGAATTTGGGGGGGTGGGCAGTGAAAAGTGCTGTGGTCAGTTTAAGTGGCTGGAGCTGTGGTCTATTTATTGTTGGATTGAATCACCCTGTTCATATCTGGACATGTTTTGGGATTATTTGTTTACCTGAGTGAATTCCTGTAATTTGATTGTACTTTCTGATAGGGGCAGATCTGTAGGTCTTCATCCTCTCAGGTGCTGTGGAGTGTTTTAGTGCTGGGCTGCTCATCTCAGCCTCTGGCCAGATGAAAGCCTTGAGAAAGCAGCTGATCAGTTCATCCTCTGAGATCCATTTCTCACTGCTTCCCTTTGTTTTGTGTGAGGGGGAATTTCCAATACATTTTCCTCATAAAAGAAGATGAGGGAGATATAAACCAGCAATGATCAGAACCTTTCCCATGAAGCGAAGCAACAAGGAAAGCCAAATTGGCTGGGAGAAAAGATGAAGTATCTGGGCTGTGCAGGAGCCAAGACACAATGAGGAATTTTCACCATGCCACTTAATGTGGCATTTCCTCCAGTCCAGGTTTTTCTGACTGGGACTCTTTGGGGATCCCCATCGTTCATTGGGAATGGGTTTGGGTTTGTGGCCATTACTGATTTTGCAAAGGTTTCTAAGGTAATATACAATAACAAAGGTGACTAGTGGGGTTTGGATTGTCCTTCCCCTGCTTCAAGAGGAATCCAATTTCCATAAGTTGGTGGGGCTGGAGCAGATCTTCTCCCAGAGCAGAGTGGTAGGAGGGTGCATCTCTGGAAAGCCCAGCTCCAGCACAGAATGTAGCCAAGGATATCACTTGGACAAACACCTCTGCTCCTCATCCTGGAGCTGGCAGAAGTGCTTGGGATGATGGTAAAACATCCCTCACCCGTCTGGTGGATGATCTCTGCCAACGCATCCCCTGCAGTGGATCCCATCCCACGGAGGGAACAGCTGCTCAGCAAGGGGCTGAGGGATGAACTGGGTGGAAAGGACAGAGAGAGGATGGCTCTGTGCACCCAGGGCAGCAGCACTCTGGGCTCACCTGCAGCCACAAAGGCAGGGATGAAGTGTGGGCAGAGAGGCAGAGAAAGGTGATGGCTGTGGTTTTGTTCTGAGCTCAGTGCAGGGGAAGGGGAGCAGCAGAGTGTCTGTTCTCCATAGAGCCATTGGGCAGCCCAGCAGGGCTGGGGGGCCACAGACAAGTGCTTTACACAGCACACATAGATCTGCAGAGTTCCTGTTGTGTTGGTAGCTCTGAGGAGCAATCAGGAGACAGTATTTGGTCATCAACATTGTGTTAATCTCCATGGGTTCCTCCTTTGCTGATCACAGTTTAGTGCCCCATGGGGTAAACGCATCATTTCATGCTGCTGAAAGACTTTCTGCCACCACAAATGGCTCCCCAGCCCAAACTCTCCTCCTTGCTCTGCTGCTGCTGCAGCACCATGGAGATGACAGGGTTCCAGAGAGGCAGCCAGTGCCCAGGGCTGCACAGGGAGTACCTGTGCATCCTAGTATTCCTCTCTTCCCAGGGCAGTGCTGTCATACCCTGTCACAGCTGCAAGCAATGGCACAGAAGGGCCAGCTGCATTGGTGGGGGAGTGGGGCAGGAATCGGGACTGCTTCAGTCAAGAGACCAGATCAGAAGGAAGGACTTTAATTGGCAGACCTCCTGAAAAGAGATGTAAGCCCAGTCTTTCAATTCAGCATGGCTGGATTGGGAATTCAGATATGTGGAGGAGCAAAAGAGCTCTAAACCCAGGAGATGAGAGCCACTGCAGAGATGCCAACAAAGATCCAAGCCTTGTCTTGGTGTAAACTTGAGTGAATGCTAATTGGGTTAGGGAGTAAATTTGATTTAGAGGCTGGGATGGTGGGATGGAAAGGGGCCCACTCGTCTCAGGAAAGGCAGTTTGCATGCAGACACCAGCTTTTTACTTCAGTGCCCTCCCACACGTTTGAGGACTGGGTGTCCTGCAGAGCTTGGTGCAGCAGCAGGGTGGGAGGGTGCTGGCCAGGAGGGCACTCAGGGCATAGGAAATGCCCATTTTGCCTCAGGGCCGGGGCTGTTTACAAGCTGCCGGTGCTGCTGGATTGTTTCTTTAGGTCATGGCGTGCCAAGTATTGTTTAGTTTAATAGCCCTGTTAATAGGATTATATTTGCCTGCACTATTACGTGAAGGAAAATGATTCCTCCTTTGAAAGGAAAAGACACTTCAGTAGCGATGTTGCAAGACACACATCTGTCGTCAGATGCTGCTACTGAGCTCAGATGTCTCTGGGCTAAGGCCAAGGCTCCTTCTCATGCTGCAGTGCCGGGGCTGGGGTGGGACACACACGCACAGCACAGAGCAGCCCGCGGGGAGCTCCGCACGCAGAGCTGCTGCGAGCAGCGCTGGAGGTCTGTGCTCCCTCTGGGGATGCCCCAGAGCAGGGGATGTCAGCAGGTACCACAGCTGGGGTGGCACTGCTTGCCCAGGTAAAGCTGAGCCGCTCCATCCTGGTGACTCTGTGGTTCATGGAGTCTGTCAGAGTTCCCCCGGGGCACAAATTTATTGCTTGTTCTGGGAAGGTCCATGGAGCACAGCTGGGACCTTGGTGTAGCACACAGCTCTCTAGCCTGAAGGCTGCCAGTCTTGTGCTCTCTGCCCGTGTCTGCCAAGAACATCTCTGCTCATTTAAACGCTTGGCTCCACGTTTCTTCTACTTCACTCCTGCCACCACCCAAGCAGGGTCAGGCAGCTGCTGGCAAGTGAGAGCTGTGACAACTTGACATATGGGGTAGAAAGTGCAGTGAGCAGAATAAGAGCCCAGGAGAAGTGGTTTTCATTTGTGGAGCTCTAGAAATGTTTTCCCAGTAGACTCCCAAGCAGCTCAGCTGCTCACTGATGAATCCTGGCTTTCTGGGCTATCTGCAACAGGAATCAAACGTGGGCAATTCCCCAGCAAGCGGCTAGAGGAACAGTGCACCCTGGGATTTAGCCATTGATTTATGGCTAACCTTTGGAGCCGGGGAATGTGCGGAAGTCATTACCAGGTCTTCAGCAGAGGTGAGCCACTGGCAAACCTGTCTTCTCAGCATGAGGTTGACCTGTTACTGCCTTTGTCCAGGAGGCCAAGAATGCCAGCTAGGAGGAACAAAAAACCCCCCAGCCAACAAATCCCACTGTATGTCCCACTGCCCAGACTTATCCCATAAAAAGGAACTACCAAGCAGCACCCTGAGGGCTGGCAAGCAGCTGGTGTTTCTAGATGGGTGAGGGTCTGCCAGTTCCCAGAGAAGGGTAGGGCATGCAATTAAAGAGTGGAAAAAATATCCATGCCCCTTTTTTCAAGGGCTTTTCTTCCTGGGAGTTGGAGAAGGGCAAGAGGCAGAGATGCTTTTAAACCCAAGCCCCTTTATCCTTCCCAGTTACCCTGAACAGTCTCAGATGGGATCTTCACTGGGACAAGTGGTCAAACACAGCAGTGGTGGAAGGGCCTGGGTGTGGGCACTCAGAACTGGCTTCTGCTTTTGAAAATACTGAAACCGGGCTGTGGGCAAATTCAGATCTGTGTGATGCATAAATCTTCCATCCTGGCTAATGTGTGTGATTTTAATCTCTTCCCCACTGTCTTCCACCCAATACCCGAGTTTTTCCCAGCCCCAAAGTCCCTGGTGTTCCTTCTGTCCCTTCCAGTTATTCTGCTTGAGCCAGGAATCATAAGTGCTAGGTGGCCTGTGTTCCTCGTGCCTTCCAAGGAGTTCTCCTGTCCTTCCTGGCCCTTCACCTGCTGAACTTTGTGTGGGAGAATGTCGCCTTTGTGATTTTTCTCCTGGTGTTGCCTCGTTTCCCTTTGCCTGGGCTGTGAAATGGATTGCTTTGCACTTGCCTGCAAAGTGTCACGAGCAGAGAACCCAGCCTGTAACCCTCCCTGTGTCACAGAGACCACAGCTGGGCACTCCACATCACTGTGCCATCCAGGCAGGCTGTGTCCCCTTCCTGCAGACAGGGACAGGTGTGTCTGGAGGATGATGTGAGTCTCAGGTGGGGTCACCTGCCCTTTGCTGTGTCCAGCATGGACTTTGCATCACCTTGGCCGTCTGGGATGGCTCTGAGCTCACATGTGCTGAGGACACCCATCATCCTTTGACTTCCCTGCTGGTTCCCAGCTGCCAGGCTGTGTCCTGTGGCTTTATGTGGCACAGGCTGCTGTGACTCCAGCTGGAGAGTGACTGCTGCACAAGACATCCCATGAAAGAATTCAATCGGGAAGCCCTGGATGAGGCAGATGTTGTGAGGGGGCTCTGAGGTCTGTGCTCAGTGGCTTGGCCACCCTGTCCCAGGTGCTGGGACAAAGACATGAGAGGCAGGAAGGGCTGAGGACCTGAGGGAGATGGATTGGAAGAACACCAAAGGGCTGGGAGGTGCAGGGAGCAGGGAATGGCCTGTCTGGCTCCATCTCTCTGCCCTGTTCCATCTGAAAGAGCCAAGAGGGACAGAGACTGCTCTGAGCTGTGTCCTGTCACCCCGTGCCTCTGAGCTGTGGGAATCTCACCCATGGATTGGGACACTGAGGGGACACATGGCAGTCTGTGTTTCTCTGTGCTGTGTGTGATGTCTCAGAGCAGGATGGCCCCTTGGGTTATTTACATGGCCAGCTTAGTCATCTGCACTGAATTTGCCTTCTAAACTGCCAGTGCACCTTTGGGGAGCTCAGAGGGCAGGGCTGGGGGTGGGATCACTCCAAGTTTTAAGCCTTAGCCAAGAAGAGAAGCAAAACATCTTGGCCATGCTCTAAACAGAGGCAGATGGGGCAGGCATCTCCCCTGCTCATGGGCCAAAGTGTTCAGGGTCCAGTGATGGCCAGAGCAGGTCGTTGCTGTTTTGTTGTGGCACAGGAGGCAGAAAAACCACTCCATTGTGTTAGAGCAAAGAACTGCAGACAGAGTCCTAGAACAGAGACTCTGACTGGGAATGGTGGGAAGGGGAAGGGGAAGAATTTTTTCCCCACAAATGGGGAAAGGTAAGGGATCAAATCTGTTGTTTTGTCAGAAATTCTGCCGTTTCTGCTTGTGTGCTTTACAGAGGAAAGTACTAATTTCTCTGTCCACTCACCTGAGTTAACAGAAGTTTCTGAGACAAAGCAGAGACTCTTTCATCAGGATAGTGGATATTTAACACCACAGAAAGGTGCAAACACTGCCCTGTACCCTCTGAATCCCTAGTGTGCCAGTCTATTTCATCACTAGTCCTTTTGCAACATTTTTCCACTCTGTGAGCACTTGAATCATGTATTTTGTGCATCATAGCTTTTCACTTGAGACCCTGATCCTCTCCCTAGGGTTCCCTCCTGCTTGCTCCAATTTTATTTATGCTCAAAGAGGTGTCCTGCAAAGGGCTCCATCAGGAACCCTCCCTTGGGGCTGGATGAGGCTGGAGATGGGACAGACTTGTCAACCAGCTTATTTTTCGTCAGTGCTATCAGAGCCAGCTCGTCAGCAAGGGCTGAGCAAGGTTGGCCAGGCTTTGAGGTGCCTCCTACAATTTCAAATTTTGCATTTGCCAGGTTTCTAGGTTGTCATTAACGGGGCTGTTTGGTGGTTAGGGAACTGCTGGGACTTGAGACCTTGCCTTGCCCAGCACGTGGGCATCTGGAGCAGGAGGGATGCCAAAGGGCTCCATTATATAATGCAGGTTTATATCTATATAAAAATGAGAGCTGCAGGGAGCCAGCACGAGTCTCCTGGCGCAAAAGCAGACACGTTCTGTGTGCTCAGGTTTCTCTCTCTTCACCTGTGCTGCTCAGACCTGAGCTACATGTGCGTGATTGTGGCCACCACATCTGGGATTGCTGTGGGGACAGAATGCAGATCATAGCGCATGACCTGCGTCAGAGCCTGACCTTTCCTCCTGTAAACTCTTCAGCAGATGTTTATAAATGTATTTGTAATCTTTAGCTGGTAAGATCAGCTAAGAAACATTTCACAAACAGGAAGGGATATCTGGTTCTTCAGTGAATTTATTTGCACTGTGTAATTTGTCCAGGTGTATCTGTGAATGGTCTCCTGGCCTGAGAACCCCGAGATACTTCTGCCTTCAGATGAGTTCTAAGAAGTTAATTGACACAGCATTCCAGAAGAAAGCTCCTTTCTTTTTGTGGTTTGCTGAATAAGGATTTTTCTCAGCTTTAATATCTGCAGGGGGTAGTTTCAAAAGCAGCTGCTCTGTCATTAAAGGAGGATGAAGGAGTCCTGTCTGACTGAGCAGCATATTCATTCTCCTCCATTAACTCTCTGCTGAGATCTACAGCTGAGCTGACCAAATGCTGTCAAAGTGGGGTGTTTTTGGTGTATTCTCCTCTTCCCTTTCTGTAAAGTCGTATCAACTCTTGGCTTCCAATGAAGAAGACAGAATACTAAAAGAAGAGACTGCTTTATGAAATGTCTAGACTTAATGAAAGCAGAGAGCACCAGGCCTCTCATGGGAGGACCCCCTTCAGAAATATCTAGAGAAAGATGGTTGGAATTAAATTTTATGGGGACATTTAAATTCTCTTGTGGAATGCCACGCCAGAGATAAACCCACTGGAGCTTAATAACACATTTGGTCTATTACCATGATCAACAGTTGTAACAGTTCTTATTGCACTGTGTCTGTGGCCCAAGTCAAATCAGCTAAAAGCTGTACTGGAAATTCAAGATGGAAATTAAGCCTGACATGAGTTTTGTCTGGATGTCACCATTAGTCAGGCTGCCCATGGCATCCAGCTTTGCAGTAAACTCCAATTTATTCTTGCAGAAAGATCCCTTCAGTCTTTTCTGAGCTTTTTCCCTGGGTTGTTGCTGATAAGGGCAGCTTGGGATGATGGCCACGAGCTCTGTTCTGCTGCAGAGCTCTGGGGGTGAGGGAGCAATCCAGGTCACACAGGGTGACCTGTGGTGGCACAGGGGAACAGGCCCAAGGTGTGTTATGTGCCAACTGACCACCAAGGCTCCTTACAGCTGCTCTGGGGCATCACCACCCCTGTTTTGTTGTGCTCTAACCTGCTGGGGAGGTGTGATGCACAGGGCACATCCACAGCAGCTGCAGGGCTGCTCCCAGAGACCCCCAGGGATGGGAGACTGGGATGGAGGCAGCTGGAATGTGATGGGTAGGGGACATGAGATGAAGCAGCTGGGGGGTTTTGCGTGTAATTTCATCCCCATGTGCCTGGTGTCACTTGGCTTCTCCTGGATTTGGTGGGATCTCAAGTACCTGGGGATAACTCAGGTTTTGCTGAGCCAGCTGTTGCTGTGAGTCCTCCTGGGAGACAAGGTGCACAGTGTGGATGTGCTCCTGCCTGGCAGAGTCAGCCCCGGGGCTGGGCTGTGCCCCCAGGCTTGGTGCATGCCAGGATGAGGGTGAAGAAGGACCAGGCTGGGAAGGAAAACCTGGAGCTGGGAAGGAAAACCTGGGGGAGAAGCATCAGCAAGGTGAAGAGAAACAGAATCCGATGCTGGGAAATGGCAGAGAGGATGGACAGGGACAGGGAGAGGTCAGGGAGGGAAGCTGAGTCAATGCACAAAAACTAAAGTCCAACCCAACCATTACTGCCAAGCCTAAACACCCCCTGGCCCATCCTAAATTTCCCCTCAGCTCTGAGGGAAGGACCCTGCTCACCCTGAGGGTTTAGATTTGCTCCAGTGAGGCAGAGGTTGGTCCTTCAGGCGAGATTTGCTGTTGGGAAGGCCCTTGTGCTGGTGTCCCTGCCCATGGGGATGGCAGCTGCTGCTGTGTGGGTGCAGCCTCCCACTGCTGGGCCTCCTGGACCTTTGGGGATCTCACAATTTCCTTGGAGGGATGAGGTATTTTAGGGATTTCCTGGCACAAAGTGCTGCTGCTCACCAGTGATGTTTCCAGTCCCGTCCAGAAAACAGCTGCTGGGTCTGGGGCTCTCCCCCCTTCCCGTGGCGCTACTGACACAAGGCAAGGCTCTGAATTTTTAAGAAGTCATATGGTGGCTGCCCTGGTGTCCCTCTAATTGCTCATGTCTGCAGAGAGGGAAATTCCCTGAAATGCTGCTTCTCAGGCCAGGAAGATCTCCTGACATGTGCCTTGGGCACAGCTCCCTCCAGCCCTGCTGCTGACTCACACCAGACTGGCCTGGCCTTCCACAGCCATCTCCCACCTCCACACAGCCCTGGAGGAGCCACCAATGCAGGGAGCTCTGTGCTGGGTCCAGAACCTCCCCAGCCCACCCCAAATGCTGTGTCCCCACTCAGCTGAGGCTCATGCCAGCTGTGTCACCTCGAATCCTCTGGCCAGCAGGATGTCCAGCCAAGATTGGGGCCCATTAGCCTTTCTCTAGCTCAGAAGGTCCAGACTGGGGGGGTCTGGTGCTGACCTTGGTCACTGCAATGTAAGGAAGATATTGAGCTCTTAGGGAGTGTCCAAAGGAGGGTGGTGAAGGTGGTGAAGGGTCTGGAGCTGTTTGAGAGGGGGCTGAGGAGGGCACTTGATCTGTTCAGCCTGGAAAGGAGGAGACTGAGGGGACACCTCATTGCAGTCTACAATTTCCATGTGAGGGGAAGAGGAGAAACAGGCACTGATCTCTTTTCTCTGGTGACCAGTGAGAGGACCCGGGGCTGGAGCTGTGTCAGGAGAGTTTTATGTTGGATATCAGGAAAAGGTTCTTCCCCCAGAGGGTGGCTGGGCACTGGACAGGCTCCCCAGGGCTGTGGTCACAGCCCCAAGGCTGCCAGACAGCTCTCTCAGGCACAGGGTGGGATTGCTGGGGAGTCCTGTGCAGGGCCAGGAGTTGGATTTATTGATCCTCATGGATCCCTTCCAGCTCAGCATATTCCATGACTGTGACTCTGTGACTGTCCCTGCCCACACCAAGCAGGGGATGGTGGTGGCACCCACAGCTCAGGCTCCTTCTGTCTGGAGGGGGCTGCTCTGAGTCCAGACCCGTGGCATGCCTGTGGCAGGAAGCTGAGCCCGAAGCACAGGCTTCAGCTGGTGTGTAATTGCTCAGACAGCTGAGCCTGGCACCCGGCAGGGATCCGGGATGAGCACAGAGCCTGCCTGGCTCCCTGCGGGCTGGGCAGGGATGCCAGCGGCACATCCCCAGGGCACAGGGTGAGGTGTGCGAGCCCGCGGGCACCCAGCGTGGCACAGCTCCCTGGGGTCCCCAGAGCCCTGCGCCCCCAGCCCGGCACGGACACCGGGCAGGGAGGGGCTCAAGAGCAAGGGCACCTTCCCTGACCTGAGCCAGCCTGGACACACAGCTCGGGCTGCTCCTGGCCAGAAAGGAGGGAGCGGTTGAGAAAATGAATACGGTATTTGCAAGGACTTCAGGAATTGTTCCCTTGTTAATAGAACTGCAATTTGTGGAAATATGATGGAGGGTGAAGGTCTGCAAATACTTAGAGGAATAATGAGCATTGTAAGCAACAAGCACCACAGGGGACTATGAGAAATAGATTGTACCAGACAGGCCATTTCTGCATAATTACACAATTAGTGGACTGGGGAAGACAGCGGATAACCCTTCGCAGTGTGCTGTGGTGCGGCGCAGAGCGAGCTGGAGACTGGAGCACCAATTAGCCGGGATAGCTCGCAACATGCCGAGAGCTCGGGGGAGGAGGAGCAGCCGTGCCGAGCACCCGTCTGCCACGGGAGACAGGGGAGAAGCTGCCCGGGCCGATGGTCACTCCCCCGGTGTGTAACGGGGTGGTGATAACAGGGGGACAGGCGTGGAAAACCCCCACGCTGGGCTCTCCAAAGGAACGACGCAAATGAGGGCAGAGAGCGGGCAATAAACGCCGGCAGGGAGGGTTTTGACAGTGAGCAGAAAAGGATGATTTTGGTAATAGTCTGTGAGAAACACGGCCCATACCTTTGGGCAACAACAATTACAGGCAGAATTATGTAATGAGAAGGCGCTGCTTGGGAAGCAGGGACTTGGAGGGAGCTCTGGCTGCGTGAGCAGATCGCAAGGGCTCGGTGGTGCCGGGCTCTCTGCTCCAGGCACCCGTGGGCAGAGGTGGCAGTCGGTGGCACCTCCTTGGCCAGCTGTGGCCTTGGCTGTGCCATGGTGAAGTGGCAGCGACCCAAAATGACAATGGTGAAGGGTGGGAGGCCTTCCTTCAGCCCGGAGGAGCCGAATTCACGGAGTGGCTGTGAGAATAGGGAGGGAATCAAAGCCTGGAGATGGCTCCTCTTGTGCTCCGTGGCCTCACACCTGCACAAGAGGCAGCGTGTTGGGGAGGACAACAAATAATAACGCAGATTTGCTGCTGCTTCTTCCCTGCTGCAAAGCCAAAATCATTCCCCCGGGCTCTTCTGTCTCTGGATTAGAGGAGTTATGCAAAGAAAAGTTCTCTCTGCATTGCCCTGATCCTAAGGCAGCCCGGAGCAAGGCACGGATTTGCCCTCCTGCTCTTGGTGGGACAGAGGAATCCATGAGGGCTGATCTCACCTGCCTGAGTAGCTGGTGCTGTCAATTCAGGCTTTTTCATATTGAATTATTTCTGGGAACCACCAGGGACTCCCCTCTCCACCCCCTTCCCCGCACACCCTGGAGGAATCCCCTCTGCAGCTTGCTTTCTGTGCTGACATCACCTGGCTGTCCTGGTTCCTGCCCAGGCACAGAATGTCGCTGTTCTCACGGCTGCCTGAGCTCCCCCTTTCCCTTCTCCCACGGGCCGAGACAGCAGCAGATGCTTTCTTTCCCTGCCCACTGCTCTCCCTGGAGCATGAGGAGCAGGGCTGGCAGCTGTGGCCCTGCTCTGGTGCTGTCCCCTGGCCACCCAAAGCAGGGAGTGTGGCAGTGCCAGCCGGGGTGTCAGTGCCACCAGACACTGCTGGGGAGAACACAGTCCACAGAGCTGTGATGTGAACACCAGCACCTCCCCTGAGCAGGGCTTTGGATGTCTCATGGTCTGGACCTGGAAAGGATAAAGTTAATTTTCTGCACAGTGGCTCATAATTGCAGTGTTTCAGCTTTTTGATCAAAACACCACCAATAACACGCTGAGATTCTAACTTTTGTTTTGTTTGTTGGCAGATTTGGGGCCATGCAATAGGTGGGGAGGGACACAGGCAGGCAGATGACCTGACCACAGAGATATTCCCTGAGCACAGACACACTCCCCACCATTCAACATCATGCTTGGCAACAAATGGGTTAACCATCTGCTCGGGAAATGGCTGGGCATCTGTACTCATGGAAGGGGATGAGTGATTGCCTTTGCATCACTTTTTTGTTTTGTTTTCTTCTCTTCTACTCATCCTTCACTTACAAAACAGTTGTTATTATTATTATTTTTATCCTGACCCCCAATTTTCTGGCTTTTATTCTTTCTTTTCTCTTCCCTCATCCCACTGGGGGTGGGAAGGAGTGAGCCAGCATCTGTGTGATGCTTAGCTGCCCACTGGGGTTAACCCACAGCATCTCCTCCATGGATTCAAATGCAGCACATCCAATTACTCTGCTGCTTCAGGCACATTTTCACCAGGCAAATCCAACACAGAACAACACGTGCCCTGCATAATGTACTTGTCCATCTGATCGTGCTCTCTCCACCCACAACATTGCAGTGAGTGATGCTGTATCTGCTTTTCTTGGTCTTTTAAGGTCCTGGAAGAGGTTTCTGGGAAAGAACCTTCATTTGGGTTGAGATGCAATCTCTAAATGCTTTTTTAAACGTTTCTGCAAGGCAGAGCTCAGGTGTTCTGGTTGATATCCTTGCAGAGGCTCTCCAAGGTGTGGCACTGGCAGGACCTTGCAGCTGCACCCTCTGGTGCTTGCACAGAACCAGAAGCAAGCTGGAGTCACAATGAGGTGAGCCCTTCCTTTATGGACCCTCATGAGCTCTTACACATCTGGGATCACCTAATTGCAGCCTCTTGCCCAAGTTCAGATCTCTGGAAACTACAAGAGCACCTTCTGATAATTTTTGCTCCATGTGGTCTCAGTTCCTCCTGTCCAGCCTTTATCCTGTCCAAGTCCTCTTCTGAATGAGGGAGCTGACAAAAAAGATCTGCCTTTCCTGTCCCTGGCTGTGTGGCCGTGGTTCTGGATGCATTTTGTCTTGCAGACATGCTGTGGGTCTGGGCTGCAGCCTGTGGGTGTAGGTGTGAGAACTGCTGGATGTGTGGGACAGGGAGGGGTGATGCTGGCTCAGAGTGGCTGCAGGGAAGCAGTACCTCCTACAGAGCTCTCCAGGCTCTGGCACAGTGCTCAGCCAAGGATCACTCTTTGATCCACTCAGATGAGCAGCTGAGGTGTCAGAGTGCCCCTCGCATGGGCTCTGCCTCCACTTCCACTCCTCCAGCTCCAGACTGACCCTGTGAGCAAGCAAAGGGCTGAGCTGGAGGGGCTTCATGCTATCACTAAAATATAAACATTCCTAAAAGCACCTTTCCCATTTCTTTGTGGGAGGCTGTAACCTGCTGGGGCCTTCAGCACTTTAGCAGAGTTGCCTCTAGAGAAAAAGAGACTGTAAGAATTCATGGAATTTTCCACAAAACTTCCTAGCCTTTTCTGGCCAGACCTAGGGAGAGGCTTAGGATGGAGCTGTGAATGAAGTTCACAAATTTCCTAAATTTCATGTGGAAATTGCTGTTGTTTGCAAGGGCAGGAGGAGGAAATAGAGGAATTGTTCAAGGAAATGGCAGATGTCTCTTGCTGGGAAGATAAACATCCAGGAGGATTTCAGAGGTGCTGAGGGCTGGGCTGGGGGGTTCAGCAAGGAGCTGAGTTCTGCATTTAAGGTGTCTGGGCTGGCTCATGGGCACAGACACAGAAACTTAACTGGAGCTGTCCCAGCCTGATGAGCGAGTTTGTGCCAGTTCACAGCAGGGCTGTTCTGAGCAGCCTCAGAAGCTCAGTTTGTGAGACAGAAAGGGCAGATCTGTGATTTAAAGCCACTGAAGCCCATCACCTGAGCCTGCTCACACACAAGCCCTCGGTGCTGCCCTTCCCAAGCAAGGATGAGTCCAAGCCCTACATGGACTGTGTGTCACAGCTGTGATGGGCCAGGAGCAGCCACGGTCACGAGGAGTGACTGACCTGACTGACCTGACTGACCTGCCAGCTGTGGGAGGGCACCCAGGCATCAAAGGGCACCCACAGAGACACCCCACAGTGCCCATCTTCTCCAGCAGTGGGGCCTGGTGTAGCCCCACTTCTCACCCACATGGAGCAGTTGCAAACAAGGGCTGGGATTTCTCTGCTGACATCAGAGTCCAAGAGATGGGCTTGCCGAATGTGTCAGCAGTGGGTTGAGGACACCTTCAGGAGCTGCTTCCCTGTCTTTCTGCCTGCTTTCAGAATTAAATTCAGCTGGACTTCGGGAAGATTTGGTAAAACATGCTCACTTCCGTGAGCAAAACCGTGTATGATTGTAAGACATAACTGCTGTGCGATAAATCCTGTCCAGGTTGAGGATTTGATTCCTTAAGGAAGAAAAGGAAAAGGAGATGCCATGTGAAATATCCCACGAGGGCTGGCTGTGTCATGTCTCTGTCAAGCATCCACAAGACCTGTCCCCTTTCAGAGCTGCATGTGCACATGCAGTGGGTGTGAGGCTGCATTTCGGAACACGCGGATGGGAAACTGAGAATGGCAAAAATCCCATTTGTGGAACACAGGGATATTAGGTGACGCTTGAATGGAGCTTTGTTGTCGTTATTGGACAGATAAATAGATGTACTTTTCTCTTTTCCTTCATGGCAACAAAAGATGTTGCAGCAAGACCTGCAAGAAGAGTATTTTTAGCTTAAAAATACCTTTCCCAGCATGTCAGTGCCAGCAGACAAACCTACTGCACAGCTTGTGTTGAGCTGGCGGTCCAGCAAGTGCCAATATCTCATATCCTGGCAGGAAATGCTTGTGAGGGGATAACCCTCAGGTTCTGGAGCAGTGGCACAAGGGCTTTGCAGGGGATTTGCTTCACAAAACCTGCAGGTGGAACTCTGCTTGTCAGGAGCCTCAGCTTTGCTGCTTTCCCGATGCCGTAGCCTTTTTGCCCAGTCTGCTGTGCCTTGTGGGAACAGGGTCATAGAGAAATGGTGTCCAGCAGATTGCATTGATAAGCCAAAGGGATGCTGACAGGTGCAGTCCTACTGTGCCTTCCTTTATTCAACATCTCCAGAAATAATGTGCAAGTATTTCTAGCTACCACCAATTTTGGGTCGACTCCACTGTAGAGCAGGAGCTGGCAGTTCCGGGACAGCCCATGGAATGTGACACAGAGGTTGCCCAGAAGCTGATGGCCACCTCCTGGTGATGCCAGTGAAGGCAGAGTTAAGCCAAGACTGGAAGGCTGTGAGAACACCATGATTTAAAGTGGGGCATTGTGCTCCCAGGATTGCTGCTGTAAATGCAGCCTCAGACGTGTGCAGAGCGTGCGCGCCTGACTTCACTCCTGAAACTGGGAGTCTGCAGGAGCTGGAACGGGCTCGCTGTCTGGGCTTCAGCTCATATCAAGGAGCAGTGATGGCTCAGAGCTTTTTTATTAATCCCCATCAGGCCGGGAGGTGTTGTATTAATTCCTTTCCAGATGCAAAGCTCGCTGTTTCTCCCTGGAGAGCGCACTGCTGTTCGGCACGGGAGCAGTGCCTTCCATCCTCCCCGAAAAGAAGCAGCAGCGTCGCTCCTCTCCACGGACTCCATTCTTCACCGAGCTCATCCGGGATTTTTGTTTGAAGAAGCAACTCCACAGCACCTGATGGCAATGGATACTGTGTAGGGGAAGAGGTAGGGAGGTTCTATTTAGCCTGATCTCCGTTCTGATTTCCAGGGGATTACATAGGATCCCAACTTGTTGGGTTTGCATGTAGGCAAATCCTAACGAGGGTAAGGATTCTCTGCCTGGTAAACTCGCCCTGCTGCTCAGAATGCTGGATTTCATGCAAGAATTATCTGTGCTTAAGGTATGGCTCAGCCTCTTATATAATTACATCCCTCCTCTCCTTCGAGCTTAAAGCTGTACAGGAATCCCATGTGTTGATGGTGGTTTAGGTTATAACCCTCCACGAGGCTGTTTAAAGCCATAAACATTAAAAGCTGTTTTAGATGAAATATTAAGTGACTTGTGAGAGCACAGCCATTAAAATATGCACTGACCACCAGATGAGGCATCTGGGACACCGAGCTGGAATCCACTTGCCACTGGCAGGTTTTACTGTGTCAGTGCAGCCACGGGAGGACTGGAGCTGCGTGCTGAACGTAGCGCCTGCGTGTGGGTGTTGGGATTGTTCAGGAGCGTGTTCCATATGATCCTTGATAAAGCTGGATCCGGAGGGGTGGATCCCTACCCTGGGACAGGGGCCAGCCTGTTGGATAAGGTGTCAAGATGTACAAGATGTGCACCTGCCAAGGTAGAAATTAATCTGCGTGTAATATCCCTCACCTGTCACAGGTGAGACTGGGATTGCGCCAAGGTACAAAAATAGCCACATTTGGGTGTTGCTGGTGCTGTTCCTTCCCATCACACGTTCCAGGCTGCTCAGAACAGTGGGGACAAGCCACACATTGCTACTTCTTCTATTTCTTAGGTTTTCATTTTCTGATGCTGAAGCTGAGCTGTGCACAACTTCGCCCTCTGAGCACTGTTCAGCAGTAGGGGATCTTTGATTATTCATTCATTTGGAAAGAGGGGGGAAGAAAAGGTAGGGCACCATCTTAGCTGCACTTTTTACCTTTGAAAACCTCTGCTAAACACAAGGACTTTGGAAAGATGATCCCAAGAGCACGCAGAGTTCGTGTCTTTAACAGGAATGGAGGCAGATTTTCTGGAGTGGACGAAGAGCTATAGTTTATCTTCAGAAATGGGGGGGAGGAGCTTAAAAATGCAGTCTTCATGTACAGGGACTTGTGGGAAAAGATATTTCAGGATGAAAATATAATTGCAAAAGAAAAGAAAGGAGGGAGGGAAATGTGTTTTTTATGAGACACATCCATTCGGGACACACGTGCTGGCAAGGCAGCTATCCCCAGGAGTAAAACATCCAAGTCCCTCAAAACTCGGCAGATTTAACACCAAAACCAAAAGAACTGGGTTTGGGCCTCATTATGCCTGGTAAATGCTGTCTTATGGATTTGGGTGGCTGTGTTAATCCCTCGTGGTTGGCCTGAGGACGGTGCCCATGATGGGTTTCCATTCATACAAGATACGAGATGGGAGCTCTTATCATACAGGTGTAAACCACTCCTGAGGATTCCAAGGAACTGATTTCCAACTGGGTGAAATCAGTTGGGTGTTAAAACATCCTCAAGAAAATGAGTAGAACTGGGAGCTCTTTGAGCAGAGGCCAAGAAAGCTGAGGTTTCAGAGTCATGAATGTGGAGAAGGTTTAGCCCGTAGAAATCCCATCTTGGTAGCACTGAAAGCCACAACTGGAGGTAATAAGAAGATCAATGAATTTCGTGAAGAGAAAAATAGGTAGCAATCCGTGTCCATCTGGAATTACGATGTGCAGACAACAAGCCTAAAGACATCTGGAGGGAAATCGCCTATCAAGCAGAGCTCAAGTGCAAAATTACGGGACTTTACAAACATATTAGCTAAGAGAAATATGGTAGTGAGCCAAACAGTGGAATAACCATGTGGGAATCATCATTCATGATGACCCAGAAGACACTAACTGGTCAGTAACCACTATTACCTTGCTTTTGGAAAAGAACCAGTATAATGGACTACTGCTGTCCTGGGACAAGGAATCATGGAGGGGTCTGCAGAAGAGAAGGCTTCAGGGAGACCTTATAGCAGCCTTCAGGTACCTAAAGGTGCTTACAGGAGAGCTGGAGAGGGGCTTTTCACAAGGGCATAGAGTGAGAGGATGAGGGGAATGGCCTTAAGCTGAAGCGGGGTAGGTTTACATGAGATATTAGGAAGAAATTTTTCCCTGTGAGGGTGGGGAGGCCCTGGCACAGGCTGCTCAGAGAAGCTGTGGCTGCCCCATCCCTGGAAGTGTCCAAGGCCAGGTTGGACGGGGCTTGGAGCATCCTGGGACAGTGGAAGGTGTCCCTGGCCATGGCAGGGGTGGAATGAGATGAGCTTTAAGGTCCTTTCCAACCATAACCATTCAATAGTTCTAGGTTAAAACAATGTAAATAGGCTCCAACTCCAGCCAACTTGGGAGCTTTGGTGTCATAGTTCAGAGCAGGTTTGCTCAGGTGCTGTCTGGTGTTCACACCTCAGCTTCTCCTTAGCCCCAGTGCTCAGAGTGGTGATGTGCTCTGCTCTGACTGCGAGGCAGGTGTTGGAAGGTCTCCTTTGCACCTCACAGGTGAAGGAGGGATTGACTAACACGTACCAGAAAGCCAGTGCTGGCAGGAGGTCACTGCTCCATGAGGTGTTTCTGTGAGATCATCGTCACCAGCAACCTGGAGGTGAAAATGCTCATAAAATCAGCAAGAGAGACAGAGACTGGTGGGGTTTCAAGGGTCAGTGGGGAGAAAGAAGCTAGAGATGGTTCTCGGTGTGGCTTGGCACACTGGCGCCTTGAAAACAAAATGAAGCTTCACCACAGAGACTGGGGCTGTGAAAGAGCAAAATAATTCCTCTTGGTGACTCTGTCTGGCAGAGCAGGGACTCTGCAGTAAAAACACAGAGGAACAGATTTTTCTTGTGAAGCCAGTGCCTGGATGTAGCACTTGGGAGTTAAAAGGCTGGGAATGGGTGGCAGTAGGGATTTTTGCCTCTGTATTTTCCTCTGTCCACAAGAGACAATGGAATAGCGCCTGGTTTTTGTGTTCTTAGCTTAAGTAGGATATTGCAAAATGGGATAGCCACAGATATGATCCTGAGCTGGAGGAAAATGCCATACAGCAAGCAATGGAAAAAAAGCTTGATCTGTTTAGCTTATCAAAAAAGAAAATTGAGGGATAACTTGATTACAGAGTGTAAGTACTTCCATGGGAGAAAATACCAGTTGCTGAAGGGCTTTTTAATCTAGAGGAGAAAACAAGAGTAAGAAACAATGGCTGGACAGTGAAGGCAGATATTTCACTTCAGAGCAGGCAGACATTGTTAACAATGAGGGTGATTAACCACTGGGAGAGGATCCCAAGGGGGCTGATACCTCGTTCATTTCTTGATGTCCACACACCAGGCGGGAGCGCGTCTCCGGAGGACACGCTTTGCTCACCAGTGCAGAACTGGATTTGATTCACGGGTAACTGGGTCAAATGTGCTACCCAGTGCCCTACAACTTCTGGTCCCTTTGGGCCTTCGAAGCCCTTAGCTGCTTCTGGGAATGATTTGGCAGTTCTCTGGGGCTTTCCAGCTGGGGATCCTGATGGACTCTCGAGGCGATGTCAGCACGGGCAGCCCTGCAGAGGGGACCGGGCTGAGTCACTCTGGACATGTTGGACTGTGGAGAGGGCCTGGGTAGCCCCCAAGCAGGTGAGATGTGGGCTTAACCAACCACCTAGAGCTCCCAGAGATGGAGGACAGAGACGAGAAGTGCAGGTAAGGGCTTTCCAGCTATTCCTACTGACTTTTGGAAAGACCTCCTGGGACAGCAAAGAGCTGGGTGTGAGGGCAGGTGAAGCCACTCTGATTTATGGTGGGAACAACAATAGGAAGAGAAAGGCCAACCTAACCCCTCTGCAGGGTCAAAGCAAAATGAAAATGGTTGGGAAACCTCTGCCCTTCTCTTTAGACTCCACTGCCTCTCTCATATCACTGTCTGAACCTCAGCAATTCCCCAGAACATTATTTCTGATGCTCCAGAAGCTGCTCAGAACTTACTTTCAGTCAGAGACAGAACCAGCAAGTGGAAAACCACCTCTGGACTTCATGTGCCCAAGACACTCCTGGGTGAGCTTCTCCTGTCCCGTAGCCCTGCCTCCCTCACCCTCCCACGGCAACCCAGGGCATCCCTTCAGCCAACTGGGAGCAGTGAGCAAACGGTTAAAGTTTTGCTTCTCCACCCAGTGGTGGGTGTTGTCTGTGTCAGAAACAATATAAGAACAGTCGGAAGTTGCAGCTGGCAAGTAACATTTGGAGTAGCAGTCGTGGGGCATATAGATCTGGTGTGGACTGTCTTTTCCTGAGACTGTAAACACTTGTGCAGAATGTCCGAGAACAAGAAAAAAGGGAAAGGAAAGAGCAAAAAGAACAAAGAAGGGAAAAAAGGGGAAAGAGAACCTGACCCAGGAAAAGGTACTTCCCATTTTTTACAAATTTTACTTAAAGGAAGAAGAGACAAGCCAGCAGGAAAGTGCTTGTGGGTTGCATGAGGGTGCAAATGCCAGGGACTGTTTGCCAGGCGAGTGTGCAAATCTCTGCATCTCATTCATATTTCATGCTTTTGTTACAGGTCTGGTTTCTTCTTCATCTTCTCTCTTTTTTCCTTTCCTTCTTTTTTTTTTTTTTTTTTTTTTGTGTTTAAATACCCAAAGCCCCAAGACTTCAGGGCAATGTGCTCTTTCATGAACAGCTGTACTCAGTTCCTGTCACGGTGATATGGGAATTGAGGGGGTTTGTGCTGATTCTCTGGGGCTTCTGCTGTGTGGTAATTTGCTGTTTAGTTGGTTGTTTTCTTGCTTCTTCCTGAGGTAAATATCAAAAGCCATAATTTTGGAGGATCACAGGTACTGTTTCTTGAGACAGACCAACTCTCAGAGATCAGGTTTTAGTTATAGCCTCAGTTTTTGAGGTAACTGCAATGACCTGTAGTGAAAGACACGTGGGCTCTTTGCTGATATGCTGATATTCCTGAAATCAGGCTGTTCTTCAGAGACCTGACTGCTCCTTGCTGACCGAGTAAGGCAATATTTATGATATTGCCAGGATTAAACATTTTAATGGCTACAGTTCTATTCCTGAGTACATGGGTAGTGCAAGAACTGTCTCGGAAAGATACAGGAGATTTGGGGGTAATGCAGCCCGGTGTAATTCCTTTCTCTCTCATGGTATCAGGGAGGGATTATCCTGGGCTGGTCCTTATCTGTGGTTTATCTGGCAATGCATTTGGAGAGAGCAGCAACTGTGTCAGGCTTTGTGTTTTATCAGTGTTAAAAGGGGCTGCAAGCTGGACCAGCTCCTGTCCTGAGCCTGTCAGTGCAGCTCCTCACTTGCCTGGCTGCAGTTCTGCTCCTGCTCCCGCTGCTGTGACATGAGTGACCGCTCTTGACCCCAGCAGCTTTGTCCTGGCTTTGCCCTGGCATCACTGGTGGCAGGATTTGCCCCTTCCCTTTTCCATCCCTTTACTCTGAGCATGGAGACCCTGCTGTGCCCAGAGCAGGGGCTGCTCCAGCTGCTCTGCCCCGAGCTGCTGGGGTGGCAGCGGGTGCTGATGCTGTGGCAGGCAGGTGACATCAGAGCAGAGCTGGTGTTGCTCTGGGATCTGGGAGGAGGCTTTTGGGAAAGCTTCAAGACAGGGAGCTTGGAATCACCAGGCAGAAGCAACAGCTGCTTGGAGATGACAGGCTCTGCCCTGGGGGTCAGGAGGGTGCAGGGGTTGGGGGCTGTCCCGAGCCATCACCAGCATCACTCTACCCCTGGCTGTGAAATGCACAGTGGGGACAGGACAGTGCCTGGGCATGTCCTCTGCTGGAAGCAGGAGGGGCTGGGGCACAGCAGGGGCATGAGGCACACTGGCACTGCCCAGGGAGCAGCCACCTGCTTTGAGAAGCGCCCGGCATGAGCTGAGGCTCAGTTTTGTAGTGTCCCATCAAAGCCCTGCAGTAGCTCACTGCCCTGGGGAGAAACAGGAAAGACCCTTTACCTGTCATTACTCCCACTGACAACCAAGTCCTCTGCTGAGATGCATTGTCAGGCTATTTTATCACATATAAATCCCACAGCTGGCACCTTGGCCAGAGTGCAAACCCCCTTTCTCCCTGCTGATGGATTGCATTGGTCCTTGGGGATGATTGAATTGATCAGGTGGTGGAGTCACCATCCCTGCAGGTGTTCAAGAAATGACTGGATGTGGCACTCAGTGCTCTGCTCTGGTTGACAAGGTGGTGATTGGTCAAAGGTTGGACTTGTTGATCCTAGAGGTCTTTTCCAACCTAAATGATTCTCTGAGTCTATGATTCTGTCATTCTGTCTGTACCTCAGTCAGAGAACTGAAAGGTTCTGTATTTGGCTTCCACAGCATCCTTTTGTTGCATTCCTTATTAAGTGGGTTATTTAGATCCAGGTTGCTCATTTGCCCTGCACTGCTGCAGAGGTTGCCCTCAGTTTGCTCCGTGGGTCCATTAGAAGAAGACACTTGGTTGTCTGTGGTGTCCCTGAATCAAACCCTGCTTTGGGTTGGGCTGGTTGGGTCCAATGGAACCTGAGAACACCTCTTCACATCATGGGTCACCTTTGCAATGTGATTTGAGGGACCCCATAGTAATGGTGCCCTAAAAGGACCTTTGGAAGTGAGGAGTTCCTCCTCCAAGCACTTCTGAGGGGATGCCCCAGTCCAGGCACACAGACCCTCGCTCTGGGCAGCAGATCATCCTATGCACTGCTGCTTCAGCTTGGGGCTGGAGCTCAGACTGCTCTCCAGCATGCCCAGGCTGACACAAAAGCCCACCCCTGGCACACACCAGGCCACTGGCTGGGCACTGTCAGGGGGCTTTGTGTTCTCTGCTTTCCCAGGCTGTAGAATTTCCCTGCAAACAGGGTGTGCTGACCCCTGTGAAACCAGGAGGCAGAAGAGGAATCTACAAAAATCTCATGCAGGCTCTACAGATACCAGGACAGAAGCACTCATTTGCTTGTCTGTGCAGGGGAAAGCAAGGCAGTGATGGCAGTGTGCAAAGCCTTCATCCTTCCCTCTGCATCCCTGAGCAGCCTCTGGCTGCTGAGCGCCACACTTTGATCCCTCTGACATTCTGACAGTCTTGATCTACCCTTGTGCTCTTTCTGCATGGAAATCACCCTCAGACACCCTTCAGGGTGTGCTCTGTAGAGCCCCAGGACAGCTCTGGCATGACCAGGACACACCTGGACTTCCAGAGGTGAAGTCCCAGCCCTGCCAGCTGCTCTGGGGAATTGCCCCAGGTAAAGCTCCCCACTGCCAGTGAAGCAGAGCAGCAGAAAAACCTCTGGAAGGAAGGGAGGGCTGAAACAGTAAAGTTTCAGGAAAGAGCATCCATGTGCCACGGGATGTGCTACATTTCCCCTGAGGTCTCTAAAACTCGGGGGAGGAGAGGATTTATCTTCCACTGCGGCTTTTAGCACAATTGTTTTGGCTTCTGTGAATGTGTTAAAGAGGATTGCTGATCTCATGTGAAGTGCTAGCTTTGTTCTGAGGACATCTTTAACCTAAACTCACATTTTCATGCCTCTAGTGATGCAGCTGTCCTAAAGTGAGTGCCTTGGCTCCAGCTTTAGCCAGTGGAAGAGCCTGTGAAGGCCTCCAGAGGGAGATGGTGTCCACCTATGAAAACAAACCATCAGGATGCCTCTTTCGGACGTTTGTGACACACATTGAAAAATAGATGGCCTGTGTCCCAACCAGCACCTTCCACGTGGAAGGCACACCCTGCAGGGACCACGTGAGCTGTGGGATGTAGGGACAGACCCACAAATTCATGTGAAATGCTCCCACAAAGTTCAGGTCTGGGAGAGAACTTCCTCGTAATTTATCAGACAGTGCATGGTGTGGGGCAGTCAAAGTCAAGACATTGAGACAGGACTGTGAGTGTAAAAGCAGCAGTCCTGGCACATTCTGAAAGATCTGAGACACTTTTGGGGAAGTGGGACAAATGGACCAAAACCAACACCAAAGTCAGAGCAGAGCTGAGCAGAGCCAGAGCTGTGGCAGGGTCTTGGGATGAGAAAGAAAAAGGGCTGGAGGAAGCCTTGCTGGTGGGATAGGCAAGGAGCAAGCGCAAAGGGGTCTGTGTTTCATCTGTACTTTCATGAGGTCACTTGGGGAGAAAAGACCAGAGAAATGTAAAGCATTTGGTCGGTTAAAATCCCCAGCAATTCCAGGCATTCCCTCTTATTTTTATTTGGTGTTGAGGAAAACATTGCGTGTGCTTCAGGTTTTTGTTGTTTGTCAGTGCTAATAAGCTGGCAGCACAGGCCCTGGGCTTTCTCTTGAACTGCCCATGGCAATTGCTAATGCTGGAAAACTACTCGGAGAGCAGGTGAAGAGTCTCTGCAGAGAGGATCTCATGTTTCACTAGGAACTGGCTTGACCTCAGCTCCCAGATGAGTCAGGAACTGGTGGAAAGGTTGTGCAGAAGGGAATTGCGAGTGAAACTCCCAAAGCCTGGAGGGGAAGGTGCCCCTGGGCACGAGCCAGCAGTGGGATTGCAGCAGAAGCAGGTGCACATTGCCCAGGTCTGAGCCTGGCGTGTTTTAGAGAGCTGCCACAGAGTCTGGGGAGGGATGTGGAAGCGCCTTGCAGATGCTGAGTGCAGGCTGTGTGGTGGAAGCTCGTGGTCTCAGAGATACCCAACAGCAGCTCCTTCACTGCCAGCCAGGGCACCTCTGTGTGAGCTGTGCCCACGCTCCTGATTTGTTCTCAGTTCTCTGTTCATAGGAGAGGCTCCAGTTCCAAGGAGCTCGTAGAAATATCAGCCCCAAGGTTTGTTTACAAGAAGAATAACCCACAGCGGATATCCTACAGTAGCAGCTCTGTTTTCTATAAACACCCAGGCCAAGGCACACGAGGTACCAGATGTCAGCTGTGCTCCAGGACCTGTCCACATGCGTGTTTCCAGTGGCTCAGTCCATGGGCTGCTGTTCCCTGTGGCTCGGAGCACACATGTGGACATTTACCACGCACTGGGGAGCGTGCAGGGACTTGCTCAGCTTTGGGAATGGAGGGGGTCTGACTCACAAGCTCCAGTGATTCATGCTGGGGTAAAGGAAGAGGTAAATCCCAGCTCCTTTCTGGTCTTCACTGGAGCCCTGCTGGAGGAGGGATTGAACAGAACATGCAGCTCTGTTCCTCCACTGTCCATGGCTCATGGTCTCAGGTGTTAATACAAACAGAGGAGTTATGGGAGAGGGACCCAGCAGGGTTGAGGAATAACCCATCTCTCCACTCAGGCAGACTGCAGGGCTGGGAATGCCTGGCAGAGGGGCAGGATGCAGCAGAACAGTACATTAGTAAGTAATCCCACTATGGATCCAAAAAGCTGGTGAGTCAGAGCCCTGGGCATTCCATTTTCAATCCCTTTTTGGAGGTGTAAGTAACCTGGGAAAGGCAGTCTCTGGAAAGAGGAGGAACATCTGGAGAGGGGCTGAGCACAGCCTGGCTGCCGACCTTGGGGGTCATGTGCTCAGCTCATTCTCCTGCCTCATTAATGTGATGGGCTCCAGCTGCAAGCTGGCTGAAGGAAAGCTGTGCTGCCATGAGCAGCCTGGCCCTGACATCCTTCCTCCTGTCCCTGGACTGCCAGAGTCCTGCTCTGAGTGCTGCCCTGAGCCCTAGGCTGGGCTCAGTGTTGAGCTCTACTGGAACTGCAGCTGAAAACTGCTCAGAGAAGGTTGGATGAGACTCGTGCAGGTTCTCCTGTGGCATAACTCCTGAGGCAGTGAAACGGGGGGAGATGAGCCTCCTGTTCCTCTGACCCCTGCTCATTTTCCCTCAGATTCCAGTGAGTGCTTCCAGGTGCATGAGGGGAGATGTTCAGCATGGGGGTTGTCTGATCCTGTGCCTGAGAGCTCTGCTACAGCTCTTGGAATATGCACTGAGCGGACCTTTGGGTGACTCCTGCTTGGATGTGCAAAGCTCCATAAAAAACACAGTGTTTCTTGAAGAGAACTTAAAGAAATTAAGTTCAAGAGGAGCTTGAGAGATGCATCTCATGCCTAGGACCCTAAATGCAGGCTGAGAAGTGAGAGGACTGACTGTGAAATCCCAGTAAAGGCTGGATGTCTGTGCTAGAAACTGTTCAGAGCAGAGGCTGTGAGACAACCTGGAGCTTTCCTTTGGGGAAGCTGCACCTGTATCACTGAGGATGAGGCTGGAGGCCATGGAAAGCTGGGTAGGAGCCTCCCAGCCCTCGTGGCTCACCCAGACCCCCTCAGTGCTGTGTCCAACTCCTTGCCCTGGCTCCTGTCCTGTGTGCTGTCCCGGGGCTGGTCAGGGACGTGCTGGCAGGGAAGGCAATGGGGAGGGCGAAGGGCTCTCCAGCAGGGCTGGAGCTCGGACATGCATCACCTGCTGTGCTGACCTCCTGTCTGGGGCAGGACAACAAAATCACATGGCTGGGGAAGGGGACTCTGCCCAAAGGGAAGCTCTCACTGCACCCACAAGGTCAAAACTGCTGCTTCCCTCCACATCCCATGGGAGTGTCCAGAGCAGGGAGAGACGAGCGTGGGCTCCAGGCTGAGTGCTGGTCCTGGCTCTGGTGCTGTGCCCAGGTAACAAATGGTGTTTGAACCAACGTGACCTGGGATGGTCTCCTCTCCAACAAGGGCAGCGCTGTGTCGTTGCATTTTTGAGATGTTTCAAATTGTAACAACAAATACAAGCGATAATGGTAAAAATTAAACATTTTAGGTAATTAATAACTCTGGTAATTAGGCTTGGCAGAGTCAGCCATCAGTTCTTATAATGGGTTTTAGTTCAGGCGTGTCTGGAAGGCAAGAGCTCCTCGATACAAGGGAGAGGTGCTTTGCAGAGGAGATCAATAATCCACACAAAGCTGTCTGTGCAGCAATGGTGTGATCAAACTTCTGAGCAGTCTAGTGGTCCTGGAGCTCTTCTACAGTGTGCTTCATCCCTGCTATGCCCTTAAATGTTTGACTACAAATAGAAGTCAGAGCCCAGTTTTTCTCACTAAATTCTTATCCATGGTGAGGATGAGGAGGGAAAGGGAACAATATTTACTCTCCAAGTCTGACATTTGGTGGCTGGCAGATCAGAAAGACAGCCACAAATGCGTGAGATGGACAGAAAAAGTGTCCTTTAGGCAAGCAGTGAAACTTTAATTTACCTTAAGACTACACTGAAGTCAGGTGCTTTAGTGTTTAGCTGGTTTTTGCTGTTTTTTTAAAAGAAACCCCAAAAATTTGAACCAGATTTCCTTCACCATTGACTGGTGTTTGGAAGCCCTTCAGAGAAACTTCTTTTTGGTGTCAGAACTTGCACATTTGCTTAATTTGAGGGTAAAATCAGGTTGAAATCCATCCAGCAGGTTCTCAGCAGATGTTTCTCTGACCTATCTCCTCTGGCTTTGTTGGTGGGTGTGCTATATGAACCAGCTGAGCATCCAACCCTCTGGCTTTCAACAGGTTTTGATTTGAAGGCTGGGACTTTATTCCCCTCCAAAACTCTGTGTGTGTGCATGTGTCCATATGTTTGTGCTCACATGAGTTTTTTATTCCACTTTGAAGTCCACAGGGCTTTGCAAGAATTCCCTGTTTGCTGATGGGCTCCAGCCCTCTGGAGGTGTGGAGATGCAGTTTTGGCCAGCACATTACTCTGGCAGAGCCTGTACTGACCCTGATGCTCCTTCTGTGTCTCCTGTACACCTCTTCCTCCCATGTTCAGCATCCCCATCTCTGGTTCAAAGCACACCCAAAGAGCTCTTTGTGTCCCAGCTCTTTCCCACCCCTCGGCTTGACCCAAGTGCTCCTGGAGAGAAATCTCCTTGTTCTGGGGGCAGTCTGGTCTCACTCCAGGGGTAGTGCAGGCGTGGGTTTGTGGAGTCTCCTCAGAGCACCTGTGTTGGCCACGTTCCTGATGTGAGCAGGAGGATCAGCCAAGGAGCTCAGGTGCCAGCAGGGAGCTGGGTATTGATGGGCCAGGGAGCTGAGGCAAAGGTGCTCCCCTGAACCGGGCCATGTCCCCCTGCCTGCACGGCTTGGCTGCTCAGGTGCCTGTCTCCTGTGCCCATTTCCCAGCTCAGGGGAGTGGGGCAGGGCTGGCAGCGAGGAATGTGGAGTTTGGGCTGGGTGGAGGGAGGGAAGGAGGATCTTTCAGCTGCCAGCACAGTCCTGGTGCACACAGCTTCAGCTGTGCCCATGCTAACCTGCTGCTCTCTGCAGGAGAGAGAACTCAGCTGCACTGCAAAGAAAGAAAACCCCACCTGCCCGACTTCCATTGCAGAGCTTGGAGGCAAGAGGAGTCCTGGAGGAGAAAGAGGCTTGGGAGACACCCCAGTGCCCCCAGCTGGGGTTACACTGCTCCCTTTTGGGTAGGCAGCTGGCAGTGCAAGGCAGAGCTTCCTCAGCCTGCCCTGCTCTGTGGCTGCTCCGTGATGCCATCACAGACGGGCACAGCAGCTCCAGCTCCGCGTCACACCAGACCCCAGCTCTGGGCTCTGGCTTCTGCCATGAGCACAATGAGCTGTGGGTCTTGTGCTGTGAATTTGATGCCTGAAAAGGGCTGAGTGTTAAAGGATTCAGATCCAGAGAGCCCTGCTAACAGGTCCCTTGCTCACAGGATCCTGGGGTGGAGGTGCTGGAGCAGGGCAGGATGTCTTTCCAAGGCCAGGAGTGTCCCTGATCTCTGCCCCAGGCACAGCTCGTTTCCCTAGCAGAGATCGTGCGTGTTTCATCTGCTCCTTCAGCCTTCTGCCTGAAGGGCAAGGACAAAGAATGCAATGAACTTCTCCTTGGCATGGAAGTGTATTTTGCTTCGCATTTGTCAATAAATGAGATTAGGTTTCTGTATTTGTGCTGAGAGGCTGCGTGAGAGGCACGTTTAATGAATGCTAAAATAAACTCTCTGGATAGCTGTGGGGTAACAAACACAGCTAAAACTCGCATCTCAGGAGAGATCCTGACATTGCAGAGATGCCAGTTCTATGACCAAGCAAAAACGAGTCAGCCCAAACCTAAAATTACCCCGGATCTTTCAAGACAGGATGACTTGGTACCAAAAGCAGCGTGGGTATGATAATGACCGTGCTGCTTCTCAGCTTGAAACAGCATTTCCAACTCAGTCCTGGGTTACCTCTCCCAGTCATTCCAGGTATGAATGCTCTTTGTTCAGAATCTGAACCTTTTTATCCTAAAAAGATCATCTCAGAAAGATGGGAGGCCGCATGAATTGCCTATTCCTGGGTGTCCTTCCCACTGCCCACCCTGATGAGTCCTGACCTCCCCCCTTTCTGTCCAGCAGGACCAGTGAGATCATTTAGGAATAAAGAAACTTCTCTGTCAGAAGCAGACACATGTGGATCACGGGAGAGTCCTGGGTATCAAGGTTTAAGATCCATGAAAAGAAACGTGGATGGATATCAGGAGGGTCACCTTGAATCATAGAATCTTAGAATCACAGACTGGTTTGGGTTGGAAGGGACCTTAAAACTCATCTCATTCCACCCCCTGCCATGGGCAGGGACACCTTCCACTGTCCCAGGTCCTGTCTAACCTGGCCTTGGACACTTTCAGGGATGGGGCAGCCACAGCTTCTCTGGGCAACCTGTGCCTCACCACTCTCACAGGGATGATTTTCTCCCTAACATCCAATCTCAACCTACTTTCTTTCAGTTTAAATCCATTTTCCTTTGTCCTGTCGAATATCTTGGCAAATATGGTGGTAGCTGGGGGAGAAAACAGTGAAAATCTGGAGGAATGGTTGCAGATTTGTTTAAATGAGCACTGGGGTTTCTGGTGGGAAACAAGAAACCCACCCACCCCGAGCTGTGGTGGCACTCAGGCAGCCCTGCAGCAGCCAGGTCCTGACCACCACAGAGGGTCTGACTCAGCTTTCCTGACTCACAGTTGTGCACTTTCAGGCACGAGGGTGAAAAGGTTTGTGGATGACCAGAGAAAAGCTGTCAGGTGAGAAATGTTCTGTGCAGAGAGTCCTGGCTCTCCTGTGAGAGACAGGGGAGGGGGCACTGCTACAGGAACGTGCCCTGAGGGGGTTTTGCTGCTGGATGCCAGCAGTGGGAAAGCAGCAGGAAAGGCACAGAACAGCTTTGGGCTGTGCAGCCCCAGCACAGAGCCCTTCAGTGCTGGCTGCAGTGCAAGCTTCTGGCTCTGCAGTGCCCCTCTCTCAGCTCGTTCATTGAGGAGGGTCCAGCAGTGCTGATCTGCCCTGCTGGTGATGGTGTGGGCACTGCAAACCCTGCCCCTGCCAAGTGACCTTGGCTTCCACAGACCTCCCAAGCTTTAATTCTTTTCAATAATACTTCTACCTCTTCTCCTGGCACACTCCCAGAGTGCCCTCCTGAATCTGCAGACAAGCAGTTGTGATGCTGCTCTTGTTGCCTGGGACTTTCCTAAGCTGCAATTCAGGGAATTACTCCTTTTTGTGGTCAAGCTCATCCATCCTGCTGCTGCTGGGCAGAAGAGAAAGCAGGAGTGGCAAGAAATGTAGTGCAGTGGAAATACATCGATAACAGCTTTCAAAAACCCCTCTGTCCACGTATCATGTATTTGGTTGGTTGTTTGGATTATCAGGACTTCTGGAGAAGTTTCCTTGTCTGTCCTATATTTAAAAAATGTGGGCAGGCCGTGCAGTTTTAAGAAGCAGCCTTGTGTTGGCAGGGCCATTGCTCATTTCGTGTGTTGTAACATTTTGTGTTGGTGATGTTTTGAGTCGCTGTTTGAGGGAGATTCTGTGAGTCACAGCTCTGGTTTTCTTGTGGGGTTAGGTAGGTGTCTTGTTCATTTTGGGGGCTCAGGAGGGAAGAGAGAAGCAGTTGTAATCTGAAGCACTGCCAGCAGTTTTGGTTTCATTGCCAGAACTGTGATAATCTGGTATTTCCCGTAAAGCCCCAGGTGTTGTACTTTATTTTCTGGGACTCTCTGATTTCTCTTACCCTTTGTCATGGCAGGACAGAGCCAGACAGAGTGTCCTGTCTGGGCCCTAAACATTCACAACATCAAAGATAACAGCAAGCCCCAAACACATCTCTAGGTGGAAATCTCCTTCTGTTCAGCTCACTATCACCATTTTCAAGAAGGAGAAGAAGCCCTGCGGATGATTTCCAAGTGAGCAGAGCTGCATGTGCGGCATCTGTCTGTCCCCTCCTCTCCTGCTTTCCCCTTCTTCTCTTCCTGGTCTGTTTTTGCAGGTCAGAAGAGAAACTGAGTGTGTTCCCTGGTGATGGAGAGCCCATTTCTCTGGGCTGCCCCATCTTCTGCCCATGCAGGCGCAGCAGCTGCCTGCCTGCAGCACTGGGGCCCTGCCTCTCAATGGTTTGGGTGCTTCCCCCAGCAGCAGCGTTTTTCTGCACTGGAGCCTCGGGGCTTGTCTGCACAGGGAGGCTCTTGCAAAACATGCTTGGCCTAGGGTGTGAATTTAAAGGGAAAGAACTGTTCTGCACCAGAGTCCTGCCTCAAACCCTCTTATTCTGCAGAAAAACACTGGTGGTTTTGACTGTCTGGGCTTGGTGGAACAGCTGCACTCGACCTGGGCAGCCAAGGGCTCTCGTGGCAGCTCTGTTCTGGGTTAGCACCGTGCACAAGGAGAGGGCTTGGGGGTGGAGGTTGGTTCTCTGTGTACCCAGAAAAGGGGCAGCGCTCCAGAGCAGAGCCTGCCTTCGGGCTTGGGTACCCTCTGGAGCAGCCTCACTGCAGAGGCTGCACAGGCCAGCCTGAGCTGCCAGTCCCCTTCCTCAGCACTGGGCTTGGATTGTCTGCTCGAGCCCAAACCTGTCAGAGCAGCCTGGGGCTCAGCTGGATGAGCTGCCCTGAGCCAGCAGCCCTGCAGAGCAGCCGAGTGCAGGAGGTGCCTCTGGGAGGGGGCTCTGCTCTGGTCCTCACTGAGCTGTCAGAGTGGCCACCCAGCTGTCATCTGTGTCCCTCCTGTGCCACAGCATGAAGCTTCCTGAAGCTTTCTCCTCAAATCCAGCCCTCCAGCACTGTCCCAGTCCCACCATGCCAAACCTGAGATGCTGGGAAATGGTGCTGTGGGGAGCTGAAGGTGATCTGTGCCTGCTGAGCAGGGCTCTCACATGTGGGGCGGTCCCCATCCCAACTCCTGGGTGTGAGTTGAAGTTGTTTGCCTTTTGGAGAGCAGGAAGGGACCCTGAAACACCTTGCACCCACAGGATTGAAACCTGAGGCCTTTGGAAGGAGAAGGGACACCGTGACAGTGAATGTAGCATTCCCTGTTGCTCTGAGGCCAAAGGTGGGAGCTCAGACATCCCTGGCTGCTCCTGGCTGGTTCCATTTGCATCCTCTGGAAGTCATTGTCACTGCAGTCACTGGAGGCAAGAGCAGGGCAGGGCTGGCAGGAAGGCAGGCATTTACATGAGGCACAGGCACGCTGTCAGCTGGGCAAACTCAGGAAAAATGCACGCGGGGGTTTTGTGCCTCTGGGCACCAGGGCAGGAAACCAGCCCTGTCCATGAGAGAATGCAGGAGAGCTCCCCACGGGGAAGTGCTCAGAAGCTGTAAGAGATACTTGCTGCATGAAGTGGGGGTCTTGTCCAGCAAGGAGCGTGGTCAGGCCCAGCATCCCAGCCTCCCTCAGCCTGGTGGTCCTCCCTGGCTGCTTTCTGTGCCTGTCACGAGTCCCCATGTGTCACTGAAGCCTCCCCCTGTTCCTCACTGCTGGAGCTGCCCTGCTAACAGAGTTGGCTGCTTGAGGACTCACCAGGGCTGAAATGATTTATTCCTCAGCCATTTATTGCAAATGAACCATTGGAAGGCTTTCAAAAGCCATCTTCTCTTGACCTAAGTTCAGCTGGATGTTTTAGCAGCATCAGCTTTACATAACACGCCAGTGGAGGGGAATTCTGGGGGAATAAAGTTTATGTTGATAAACAATCCTTGCTGACCAGGATCTCCCTCTCAAAGTCGTGTGGTTATTCAGAGGATCACTGAGGGAGCTGGGAATTACAAGCCAGCTGCCCCAGAAAAATGTGATGACTTGTGTGTTTACTCTGAGTGATAGAATCCCAAAATATCTTATGACAGCAGGTAATTCTCTGCCAGCATTTAGATTTCAGTGAAATGCCTTGATAGAGCCCTAGCACCCCAAATTAATTCCAGTTGGTGAGGACAGGAGAGCATCACATGGGCTGAGCACTGGGTGGGGAGGACCATGAACAATGGATTAGGATAAACAGCAGTGTGTCGAATTGTCAGGGGAGTGAAGGAGAGCACAGCCTTGGGAGCTAAAGCTGTGCCAGTTGCTGCCCTGCGTGCTGACTGCACAGAGTTAACCTCTGAAAGGTCTCCTTGGGACCCTGCAGCAATTCTGGGGCGTCCCTGAGGGCTCTTCTGAAGTGGGATCTGTTCACTGTCAGTTACCTGGGAATGTTTTTTCAGCGTATCCTTCACGGGGCAGGGCTGCCGTGTGATCCTGGCTGAGGTGTCCATTCAGCTTTTGTTCGTGCTCAAAAAGACGCTCCCAGTTAATTAGCTGATATTTTGTCCAGTCATTTATTTACCATCAAATTACAAAGGGAGGGGCCCAAGTTGAAAAATGAGGTGAGAAGCACAATAGGGTAGGCTGTGCTTGACTGTGATGTTCCATCTCCCTGATCCCATGGCTTAGGGTGAGAGCTGGGTAATTGATGCTGTGGGTCCTTGCTGCACCATCAGAAAAGCAGATCTGGGATGGATCCTTCCTCTACATATGCAGGGGTCCTGTAACTGCAAAATCTGGGATGGATTCCTCCTCTGTACGTGTAGAGGGGTCCAGCAACTACAAACAGCATCGTCTAGGTGAGCAGAAAGGCTTTCTTCTCATGGTGTTTCAGAGATGCCTGTTGGGTAGAGGGACAGGCAGGGCAGGAGGGTGACAAGCAGTCGCCTTTCATGGGGTGTGAGTGGAAGCTCAGCTTCTGCATCCTCCACCCAGGGGGAAAGTGTGACCCCACGGCCTCAAAGCAGCTCTGAAGTGTCTCTGAGCTGTGTGTGACAGTGGAGCTCCCGATGCTCCATCCCAAAGTGGCAGAAAATCAGAAAAACAGCACCAGTATTCTGGTGTCTGCCTGAGAGGGTGGTTCAGGCCCTCTGGACTTCATGGAGATAGGGCTGCTGGCAGCTCTTCAGTGAGATGTGGCAGGCAGTCAGCATCTCCAGAAATGAAAGGAGGATGAGACTGGAGTTTAAGAGTGATAGTCAAGGTTTTCAAGATAATGGATTTTGCAAAGGAAAAAAAAAAAAATCATCAACCCCACAGCCAAGATTGAGAAAGGAAGGACAAAGAGGAGCCATTTTGGTTACCTGTGGCTGGTGGCAGCTGGCATGGGCAAGGAGAAGGGAACAGAAAGAAGGGGTAGTATAAAGGACAGGACAAAAGGAGCCATGGATTACATCTTTGGAATGATGGAACGTCTCTTTAGCAGCTGGGGACCAGAAGAGCCTCACAGGTCTCAGTAGCTGCCAGTGTGACTGGGTTCCCCATCACCTGCTAGGCAGGGCCCTGTACTGACAATTTCTGGCAGGAACCCTGTTCCCAGAGGGAATGCACTGCTGCCCATTGGTGAGACTGTGAGGTCAGGATCAGCTATATCCCAGAAGCCATCCATGTCCTGGGACACCCTGTGGGATGCAGTGTGGATGTGTGGTACAGCTTGGTTGTGTGTCTGGACCCTGGTGAGTGGGATGGATGTTGCAGATCCCCCCTCGGGGCAGGGATGTGATCTGCTCAATTTCTGAGCTGTTCTTCCAAGCTTATTCTTGTAATCCTGTGGTTTGTTGTCCCCCTGGACCCTGTCTTTGGACCTTCCCAGGTTAGTTCTGTAGACCCAAAGGTCTGTCCAGGCTTTTCCAGGGCAGCTCCTCAGCACCACTGTCCCTTCTACAGGTCCATCAGAAACCAAGTCACGTGCATGCGGTATTTACACTGAGCGTTTCCTACAAAAATGCTCCCCAGAAGAGGAGGCCCCACTCTTTCCATCGGGTTTTCACCAGCATTCCTCAGGCCCCTGGACATCATTTTTTGGGTCCCAGGTGATTTCATTCCTCTGCATGGAGCTGCTCAAGGGCAGCTTGGGGAGATGGTGAAGGGGGGCAGTGGGAGTGCAAGTGAAGGAGCAGCTCTGCAGGAATTTTGTTTTAGCAAAAAGAGGAGACCCTTCTTACCTGCCCAGCCCCACTCCCTCCTTATTTCTCCTTGTCACTCCTGCATGGAGATGAGAACCATCCATGCTTACAACACAGGATGAAACCTGCGTTGTGCCCTGTCTTTTCCCAGGTCTTCCCTGGATCCCAAACTCCTTCCGCTTGTTGTCACTGCTGCTTAAAATTGGCATTTGTGGTGGCATCCAGAGGTCCTGGCTGCAGCATTGTTCCCCTTGTGCTATTCACGGCACAGAGTCATAACAACAGCCAGTCCCTGCCCCAAATATATTAAGTGGCATCTTTGAGAGAGGAAATGGAAGCGCAGAGAAGGGATGTGAATTGTCCCACTTTGCGCAACATTTCTGGGATAAAACCCAGCGCTATTAATAGCTTTTTTTGCTCAACAACTATCTTTTGTTCAGCACTCTGGTTTTCACCTTAAGTTGTTTGTGTTGTGCAGGATCTGCTGCACAATTTGGTGAAATTTCCCCCTTTGTGACCTAAAGCTGGACAGGAAGCAGGTCCAACAAACCCATGTCCAGTTTGAACTCAGAATAGTTTCCCTGCTTGGGCCATCACCACGTTGCCTATTGTCTCCTCTTTGTCCACGTTTTGCTGTTGCATTGCTGGTCTTTGTTTTGAGTCACTTGTGTTTCTGTAATAGCTCCTAGAAAATTACACCTCCCTGTGCTGCTCTTCCCTAAATCCTTCCGTGAAGTGGCTGGGCAGCCAGCAAGGGTTGGCTCTCATCACAAAGTCAAATTTGCTTTACCTTCCTTCTCATTTGTTGCCTATGAATATTCTATAAAGTGATCTCTCTGCCAGAGAAATGTTTGTGGAATCAGAAACTGTTGATTAAATTTTAACGAAGAGTCACAGGAAGCAAATTTTAAAATTGCAACTGTATGTTTGTGATAATAAGAGCTCTGTCATTGCTGTCAGGGACTAGAATTGATGCAGGCCACAAAATCTCTTCATCCAACCAAAATGAGCCAGAGTTTCTTGATTTATTTTTTTTTTTTAAACACAAGCCACAAACTGCTCATGAGCAATTTACAAGCCAAAAATTAGCCAGGATGGCTTTCCAGAGAATAGTTCTGAAGAATATCGCAATAAGCAATATTCAAATATAAAACGGGGGAAAATAAGGATAAAAAAATTAATCAGGAAGAGCTGACATCCTGGAGACTCCTGGCAGCTGTAAATCAGCCTGGTTGGGGGACATTTCAGTGGAAGCCACCCATCGCTGTGCTCCAGTGGGGGTCCAGAGCTGCTCAGAACAATGCTGGGAAGCCGCACTCTGGACAAGGCAGGAGACACGCTGTGTTAGTGTCTCCACTGGGCACTGCCCAGAGTCCCAGTCGGAATTTACAGCTCGCTGCTTCCCTGCAGCCCACGGGCCAGGGTGGCCCTTCTCCCTTGTCCCTCGGCCAGGCCAGGGGATCTCTGTGTGCTGTGCTCTCTCCTGCTCAGGGTCCCGCTGGCCTCAGCCCCTGGGGAGGGATCAGTGCCCCAGCAGTGGCACAGACCCAGGGTGTCCGGGGCGTTGGGACAATTTTATAGTGCAGGGTGGTAATTCCATCCATGCTTGGTGGGATTTGGGCTCGTGGAAAAGCTGTCTCAGGGATGATCTTTAGTTTCTTTCCTGTGTTTGGATGAAAACCAGACCTGCGGTCACTTCTGGTACCAGTGCTTTAAAGCTTTTCTTCAACCGGCAGCAAAACTTTTAATCTTTCTAATATAACATTACAGAGAACAAACAAGTCTCTAATGCGAGCCCTGGGGTCTCTTGTGGGGAGATCCCGATAAAAACAGGGCTTTCTGTTTTGGAAATACCCTCTGGTGGATTTGTCTCTCACCAGAGACAATGGTGAACTTTCAAAGTAGGCAGAGACATGGGAAAAAAATATTGTAATTAAGACTGCAAGTGGTTGGCTTTTGTCACGGAATGCTAGAGAATATTATTTTATAGGTTAAAAATTAAACATCTCCATCTCAGTATTAGAGGCTTCTCACTGAATTTATTTATCCAGATATTCAAGTGCTTTCTTCTGTGGATCCCTGCTTTCTGTGGGGTTTCACCTGGTTGCGTGTGAAACATCAGGATGTTCTCTGGCCCAGGACTTCCTGGGAAGCTGAAATAGCAAAAAACTTTTGTCAGCTGGGCTGTCGCATCCGACCTTCACTTGACCTCTGCCTGCCCTGGATTAACATCTTGTAACTGATCCCAAGTCTCTCTTATTTTCCCTGCTTGCTGAAGTTAAACATGTTTAAAAACCCTCGTTAAAGCTGCCTCTCACAGCGCAGTCTGCAGGGGCAGGGAAGGAGGTGCGTTCTCTGCTGGGATGCTGCTGGGTGGGCTGGGGTGACCAGTCCCTCTGCAGAGAGGTGTTCTGTGGTGACTGCTCTTGCTGACCTCAGATCTCACACATCATTAATTAACCCCTCTGGGGTTCTGATTCTATTTAAACACAATGTATTGAGGGCGGAGGACAGAGATCTCCAGAGGTGCTGTGCTGCCTGAGTGCAGCCCTGGTCCTTGTCTTGTTCACCTGTGATGGGCTGTGATGGGCACAGGGCTGGGCAGGGAGGGAGGGACAGGTTTGTGTGGCAAACCTGGCTCTTTGCTCAGAGATTCGGTCTCAGTCACCTGTTTGCAGTGGCCCCTGTCCTGATTTACCTGAAGGACTTGGGGTGTGTGTGTGTGTGTTTGGGGCTGTGCTGTGCCCTCACACTGCTGTGGATCCTGGTTTTGCAGGATCATACCTGAGTCATAGAATCATCACAGAATCCCAGAGTGGTTTGGGTTGGGAGGGACCTCAAAGCTCATCCCATCCCACCCCCTGCCATGGGTAGGGACACCTTCCACTATCCCAACTTGCTCCATGCCCTGTCCAGCCCGGCCTTGAGCATTTCCAGGGAGCCAGGGGCAGCCACAGCAAATCTGGGCACCCTGTGCCTCCCCACCCTCACAGGGAAGAATTTCTCCCTGCAATGCTCCCACCAGTCTGGGATGGTCTGTCTGCTCTCCTCCCATCCTTGGGAGAGCCCAGGTGGTGCAGGCAGTCCCTGTCAGGGGAATTTCAGCTCCCCTTTAATTGAGCTGTTCTCCCCCATGTTTTAAAGCAGCAGTCCTGTGATTCATAAAGCTGTAAAACACCCAGGAGGGTTTTTTTTTCATCCCTTTCTAGAACCAATGACATTCCACTAATGGTCATTTGCATCTGCAAATTCTTCTTTATAATCTGAAAGCTTTTAGCCTTTAGCTTTGCCATGACGTAAGGGGTCTATATATGGTTTCATGTACAGATTTCTTAATAAACATTTAATGAAATGAGGGCTTTTTCTGCTAACCTAGATTGTTTTGTCTCCTGGGGTGAGTTTTTCAATCACTTTCCTTTTGTGATTGAAAGATGATGGATGCCACCCGGGTCTTTACCAGGGTTCTAGGGCAAGTAATTTGTGCTTAGTGCTCAGTGACTGGAACAAAGGATTAATGTATTTTAAAGTTTTGGATGCTTGGGGTAATTTCTTTGTTGGCTGGGTCTGGACTGGCAGTCCACAAAGTATGGGTGGGCAATTTTTCTAGCTGATTGTGAAGATAGAGATAAAGCTATATTTTATGAATTGCTGTTTCCAAGGTCATCTGGAAATTGAGCAGTTCATAAAACATATCTTTGTTCAAAGATATATTTGATTATATAAAATATGATCCCCGAATCAATTGGGTACAAACAAGATGTTGCCTTTAGGGTTGAAAACACATTGTTAGAGGCATGAAGAGCAGAAATTGTCGCTGCTGTCTTTGTGTGGCTATTGTTTCTGGTCTTAATAGGAACAGAATGAATGACATTTTTCCACCAGACCACTTATGCTCAACTATACCTCCAGGACAACTTCCTGGCCAAAAATATTCAAAACAAACAAACACAATAGCAATTCTACTCCAATTACATTGTTTGCAAACCAGCTAGTGTTCATAGAGTACTAGGTTTGGCAAATCCAAGCCCTTCAGCCCCTGGATTTTAATATTGGATATTTGCATGTGCATTTCTTGGAGCTGCTGTGCTCTTCAGGTGAGTGTTTGTGTCTCCACGTGCATTGTGACAAAAGCACAGCCCAGTTCTCTTAACAATTTGGGTGTTGGGAAGACATCCCTGCCCAGTGGCCAGATGCTCATTGATTTCAATGGAACTGAGATTGCAGCCTCGGGCTCTGGACCAAATCATACACCAATTTCAAAACTTTCACTGGAAAGAAGAATAACTGGATTTTTAAGTGTGGGAAAGACAGAGGAGGAGGAATTTATCAGCTGCTCTTAAAATATAAGTGGAGCCAGGATTTGTAAGAGGAGGGTGAAATTTCTGGCTTTGTGGGCCCTTTTCATAGAATCACAGAATCGTAAAGGCTGGGAAAGACCTCTAAGATCCCATGGTTTGAGCTGCCAGAGGGATCTTATAGAAAGCAAATCTAAATCAACAAACCTGCTTGTAACTGTCCAGTCAATTTTCTTTGGTGATGGGAATGGTCATGAAAATAGAGATTGTTGTAATTCACAATTTAAATTGATATATTCTTTTTTAAAAAAATTGTTTTAATAGTGCTGTAGGTTTGTGTTGTAGTCACTTCTCCTCCCTGAGAGAGAAGGCTACAGGAACTTAGTTAAAGGAAAAGAAACTTGTGTGTTAGGGAAGGTGTGGGACATGTAGGGAGGAATAATGCATTTGCTCAGCTCCAGCAAAGTGGTTTCCACACTTCATTCCAACCCCAAATCCACAGATCTCAGACTTTTCAGCATCTTCACACTTCCAGTCATCTGTGTCCTTTATATCAGGGTCAGTTCTGTGTGAGCCAGCTGGGTGGGTGCCCTCAGCAGACCCTCTGGGACCTGGAGGAGTGGCTCCTGCCTTGTCACACCTGTGTGTCCAGCTCCCAAGGTGGGACCTCTCCCAGGAGCACAGGGATGAGCCTCTCACTCCTGCTGGTGTAACTTTGGGAGAGGCAGGGCAGCAAGGACATCTCCAATGTCCTCGGAGAGCTTTGGGTTTTTAACCCTTGCTGTTCTCTGCAGTTACTGCAGGTGAGGTGTAGATGTCCCAAGTGAGCCACATGGTCTCATGCTGGCTCCTGCAGTGGAGTCCCTGCCCTGGGAGGGTGGGGAGGCCCTGGCACAGGGTGCCCAGAGAAGCTGTGGCTGCCCCTGGATCCCTGGAAGTGTCCAAGGCCAGATGGGACAGGGCTTGGAGCAAGCTGGGATAGTGGAAGGTGTCGCTGCCATGGCAGGGCAGGAATGAGATGAGCTTTAAGGTCCTTTCCAGCTCAAACCATTCTATGGTCCCATGACTCCACGATCATTGCTCATGGAGAAACATGGCTATTTGTTAATTAAAAGGTTAAATGGTGGTTACAGCAAAGTGCTGCCCCTTGGAAATTTAAATTTGTCATTGTTGTTTACCTGTCATGTACCCTGCCCAGCACACCAAGAGCTGAGACAGTGGCTGCAGAGACTGCCACGGGAATGTCTGACCATCCTTTGGCATCAACTGAAACACAAGTTGCCTGAGCTATAAAGCATATTCCAGATATTATATTGTGTTTAATACTCTGGGTTTGGAGGCGGTAGTTCCCCACTGGGGGCAGAGGCTGGTGTGGGGTGATGTGTCAGTGTGACACCAAGGTTCTGTCCTGCAGGCTCTGGGCTGTGTGTGGTCTGTGGACGTTGTGTCCACCGTGCAATAAAGCCAGGGTTGTTCTACAGCTTCACTCAAATCCAGCCCTGTTACCTCCAGGGGTGTTGGAGGGTCACAGACTCGGAGGAGTCCTGACACTGCCACCAAGGAGCTGGCTCCCCTCAGAGTCCCTGCTGCAGACACCACAGCCTGCCTGGGAGCACAGCAGGGACTGCCCTGTGCCCTCTCCATAAAAACCTCGAAAAAAGGGGGACAAACACCGAGTGTGTTGTGAGGCTTTTCTCAAGCAGCTCCATTTCCATTCCCTCTGGCAGGAGGGAGCTTTCCTCAGAGTAGGTCCCTTCTTTGACAGGTTGGCCTTTGCAGCTGGTATTGAAACAAAGAATCCAGGGGGTCAGGAGCTGCTGCTGCCGAGGTTCAGGTTTGTCTCCTTGTCAAATAAAGGCCAATTTAAACCCAAGGCAAAGGAGCATCACCTCTGATTAGAACAGTGGAGTCTGTGGGGCTGCATCAGCCAAGAGCTGAGATGAATCACAGTGGGGAGCGTGCTGACCCCCAGGACGTGTCTGGGGTCCCAACCTGCACAGTGATGTGCCAGGAACACGTCCTTACTTTGCAGTGGAGATTACAGAAATGGGAAAAATTCCTTTCAGTTAGGAGCTGCCACCTTGGCAAATGTTTGTGATGGAATTTGGAGCAAGTTGGGACCTCAAGAAATTTCCTGTGGAAAGAGGGAACTGTGGAATTTTCCGTCTTAGAGAACGCTGGAATACCCCCATGGGAGGCACCCTGTGTAAAAGGGATGGTGTGTGCAGTGGGATTCTGAACAGCAAAGAGGTGGGGACCCTCCAGAAGGGGCTTAGGGAACAGCAGCCTTTGAGACCTGGCTCAGGTGGGCATCATGCCTCCAGATCTTGTCCTTCAGTGAGGCTGGAAGCCTCAAGGACTGTGCCTGGAGCATCCTTTGGGTGTCTGGGTTCCTCTGGTGAGAGCTGGGAACTCAGACCCACAGAGTCACTGCTGGATCTGCAGATTCTCCACCCCAGCACAACCACCCAGTGGAAGCCCTGGCATGGATGTGGAAAGGCTGTCCTGAGACCAGTGGCTCAGGCAGGCTGAGAAATGCAGCCCCTTTCCAAGAGATCTCCTGTGCACCTTCCTTCCCCACCCCCTGTGGCACAGGAGGGGTGTCCTGAACCTGAGGACAGTTGGGTGAGGAAAGCCATCACTCGGATACAGGCACACCAAGGATCACCCGTGAGTTTGTAGGTCTAAACTCTCCTTGCATCTCCCCCATTCCTGTGAGAAGGCATTTTTCAGCTTCCCTTTTCCACGCCCAAGGGAATTCATGCTCAGTTCCCTTCTTCCTCAGCTGCTTAGAGAGACAGAGAAGGATGCTGTCCTCCCAGGTCTCCAGACCCACCTACCTAAACACTTTGCAGCCTCCACATGCCAGGCAGTGTGGGGGAGCCTCCTGTGGCTCACACTGCAGCCCTTGGAGGAGGCCAGGAGGAGAAGTCCCATCTCCTCTTGGCATCATTTGTCTGGAGATCCCAGAAGTGTCTGTGTGGAGCATCCCCACAGCTCTGTGGCTGGGATTTCTGGCTGCTCCAGAGCTCATGGAGCACCTTTCCCAGGATGACTGCTCCTGCCTTTGCTGCCGAGGGGTTGTTTATGTAGGATGCTCTGTGGGTGGGATGTGGTTTTGTCACCGCTCCATTGTTGGACTCTGTTTGGGCACTCTGCCCGTGGATGATTAATGATGTTTTGAGTTGAGGCTCGGAGGTGCTTGCAGGCATACTGCAGGTACCACAAGTAAGAGAGGTGTTGTTATCATCAAGGTACTTCAGTGTTATATCAAGTGTAATCAGAAGTGAATTAATTAAAGCAGTGTGTACATGTAAGTCCTTTTACGGCGGGTGTTCAAACAGCTCCTATCGGGCAGTTTAGAGCTCAGTGGTTCAGACTTTTGTAACCCTCTCCTCTCCATGAGAAGGCAGCAGATGCCAGGGCTGCTGTCAGAGGACAAACCTCTCTGCAAAGGTCTTTTTGTCAAACATGGCTCTTTAAACAAGTGAGGAATTTGTGTGCATTTGTTGATCTTGGCTCTGACATTTCAGGGTTAATTTTTACAGCTCACACAACTAGTGTAGGATGGGATCCAGTGGTTGCTTGGGTTTCATCTGACCTTGGAGTGAGCAAAAACCTGTAGAAAATTTGTGTTTATTGTTGGTCTCAGCTCTACCAGGATTAAACTTCGTTTTTGCAGCACGACATACCCTTGACGTGGTTGTCACTTAGAAAAATTGCCTGGAAATGCATCTGGCTCTTCTGTCCAACACCTCAGGCCTGGTGATTCTTCACCCCACGGAGAGGAGACAGGAATTTGGATGGACGAGGGGTTGGCACAACTGCAAGGTGACCAGAGACACAGATCCTAAGCTGTAGCTTCAGTCTGACAAGCAGAGCCAAAACCCTTCTCCCTGTTTTGGTGACCTTGGCAGCAGTGGGGGCCGAGCTGGGGGTGCTGCCAGTCCAGCTGTGCAGGAGACCACAGCTGGCAGGGCTGTTCCATGGGAGCCAGAGGGTGAGGAGCTGGAACTGCAGCTCCAGCTGAGCCTGCTCCAGGGTGATGTGGGACTCGGGTGACCCTGGGCCCGTGTTTTGGCTCTGACAGGAGCTGTGCTGGCCACACCTGTGTGGAGGAGGCTGGGAAGCTGGGAATTGATGGAAACATAAGGAATTAGACCTGGACCCTGCTTGGTACACATCTAAAGCTGTTTGCCAGGGACAATGTGCTATTTTGATATGTGTGAAGTTGGTGACTTTGTTTTCGCAGTGTGCTAGAAAAAATATCAAACAACGAGGAGATTAAAATGACCCCAAATGCTCAGAGCACCAAGAAAGGGGGCACTTAAAATCCTTTGATCTTTCTGAACTAAACTCACAGTTTTCTTAGATGCAACTCTGTGATTTGGACAGGGCAGAGATGGGAAATGGGTCAAAAGCTGAAAATGTACCAAAATGTAAAACTTTGACATAGTCCAGTATTAGCACTCTGTGTGCTGCTCTGGTCTCTCAAGCTACTTTAGTTTACTGCTGGAGAAGGTTGAAAGGTGATTCAGTCATAGTTTACAAGTACCTAAAAAGGGAAGGGGTTTCTGGTTGCTAGATGGGATTCAAATTCACCAGAGAAAGGCAGAGATCTCTTGGCTGGGAGCCAAAGTTAGAGAAGTTCAGACTGTGAATAAGAGCTGCAGTTTAAACAATACGAGTAAAAAACCAGAGGAAAGTCTTTGGCTGGAATTGAGCAGAGTCATCGGCAGTGAATGGCTCCAAATGAAGATTTCTGTGTTTTTCTGAAAGATGCAGGAATTATGAAGTGAGGCTTTCCAGCCCAGAGACCAAGGCCAGGCTTCCCTTTTGCCCAGAGCAAGGCTCTGGATGCTGTTTCCCAGGCTTGGGGCTGTGCCTGCTCTTCCCACGCTGCTGTCCAAGCACGAGCCCTGCTGCAGTGCAGTGCGAGGGCACAGATGTGCTGGGTGTCAGGGAGCACAGCTCTGCCTCTCTGCTCAGCCCTTTTCCCAGACACAGCCCAGAATATTTCTGGGTTGGGTTCCCCTTTCACTGCTCTGTCTGATTCAGCTGGGGAATTGCAGTCCATGAAGTGTGGCCTGGAGCTGAATACACTGTCTCTTTCCCTCCTGTCGTGAGACACCAAAAACATGTAGAGTGGGGTGGAAAGATGTTCTCCTCCCTTTTTCTGAGCAGAACTCTCTGCTGGAGGGATGGGATGCAGCGTTGTCAGTGTCAGCTCTTTGATTTTTTGGTTTAGGAATGTCCTGGAATCATCACTGGTGGCATGTGCAGAGTTTTAGGTGAGATGTGATTCATGTTGGTGGGGAGATCATGGAAAGTTTCTTGGCCCTCTGCTTCCACAGGCTCCAGGCTTCTGGGGTTTGCTCTGCCCTGAACAGCATTTCTGTGGAGAGGGGCAGGGCTGACACCCCTTCCTCCCAGGACATGCTGCCTGCTCCATAATTCTGCAGCCCACCAGGCTGGAAATCCAATGGAGCAGATGCAGCCACGCCAGGGTCAGGACCTTCCCTGCATTGGAGGTGTATGGACAGTGCTGGCATGGGGCAGGGTGACCTCGGGGTACCACAGGAGCCAACTGGAACACACATTCAGACAGAATAAATATTTGAGAGTCTATTTCTCTATTCCCCAAAATGACCCCTATAAAAGCAAGGTCCTGTTTACCTTCCTTGCTCTCTGTGCAGTGTTCTGAGAAGAGACCAGCTCTATTCTCCCCTCACTGCCTTCCAGCTCTTCTGGGCAGCCCATTTCCAGGCAAGGATCAGGGATATGGCTTCACAAAACCCATGACACCTTGGATTTTCACGGAAATCCTAAAATTTGGTGAAAGCTGAGATAATTTCTGGTCAGAAGTCTCTGTCTGTGCCAGAGCACAGTGACCTGGGCAGCAGTGAGGGATGTCAGTGCACAGCCTGCAGTGTTTGCCTGCAGCTGACCCGGTGCTTTTGTGCTGTCCCTGTCCCTTTAGAATCATGGAATGGCTTGGGTTGTATTGACCTTAAAAACCCTTAAAACTCCTCTCGTTCCAACCCCCTGCCATGGGCAGGGACACCTTCCACTATCCCAGGCTGCTCCAAGCCCCATCCAAGCTGGCCTTGGACACTTCCAGGGATCCAGGGGCAGCCACAGCTTCTCTGGGCAGCAGCTGGAAGGTCTGGTGTGCCTGGGAGCAGCCCTGGGCTTGCCTTGCAGTCACTGTGAGCTTTGCTTGGCCAATTCCTGTTACCCTGAACTGTTCCATTTCTATCCATGTTGGGAACCTTTTGATTTGGCTTCTCATTCCCATGAGGAACATGAGAGTCCTGAGAGCTTCCTGCCACAGGAGCACATTCCTGATGATCGCTGTGCTTTTCATCATTTCACATAAGATCCTTTTTGGTGAGAACAATCTTTAAATACTCTCAACCTACACTAACTTAGCTTGGCATGAAGAACTGGAGGAGACATGAAAAGGTCTGTAAAACAGTGATTGCTCTGATGAAACCCATCCAGTCCCTCTGCCTTTGAGTGCTCTGCCATATCGCAAGATCAGAATGCACAAGGCAATTAGAAGGTGGTTTGTGCACATTAGAAAGAGGAAATTCTCTATCTGTAACACATCTCAGACAAGGGGAAAACCATTGTTACCAATATTCTTAAGGCAAAACCTGCAAGTTGCTGTTTCCTTTTTTAAGGTTAGCACCGAGTAAGAAAAAGGGAGCTGGAAGAGTGCAGAGCTGTCAGTTGAAAGAAAAATTGCAAGCGTGCTAATCCTTTCTTGTCAGGTTTAATATAAAGCCTGGCAGAGATTGATAAGAAGTGTCTCCCTCTCTGTCTGATGTTCCAGGTGCATGGTAAAAATCACCTCTCTGAAACACCCACGTGCAGAGCCAGGCTCCAGACTGGAAAGGCTGCTGGCCAGCCTGACATAAAACCATTTAAAATACCTATATTTTTCCACCTTTCTCCTTGCAGCCTGAAGAGTGGCTGTCCCTCCCCACCCTTTACACAAGCAGGGATTTCTTGCAGCTCCTCTCAGTGGCTGTTGCTCTGCTGATGCTGATGTTGAGCTGAACAAAGTCTTTGCAGCAGGCACGGAGCATCTGGGGCACAGGGGGCTGCTCGCTGTGACCTGCCTCTGCTCCATCTGCAGTAAAACACTCTGCCTGGGGCTGCTGGGGCTGTGGGATTGGCAGCAAGCCCGTGGCAGCCACAGAGGTCCTGTAGGTGTTGGTGATCTGCAGCAGCAGTGGGAAGGAGCAGGGGAAAACAGAATCTGAGGAGCCTGAGCTGCTGCGTGGTGGGAGAGCCTGGGGAGCTCAGCAAACCCCTGCAGGGACAGGACACACAGGGTCCTGCCTGTGTGGGTAGGGCTGCTGTAGACCCATGAAATGTGGTCGTGTGGAGCCTCCAGAGCCTCCCTCTGTTCCCCATGTGGACGTTCCTGACTCTGTGCTCCTTCCCTGGGTGCTGTTTCCCCCTCTCCATCACCAGAGGGCAGCGGGGGCAGCAGGAGCTTTGCCCGGGGGGCTCCTGTTGTGTGTGCACAGCTCTGGAAGGGGCAGGTTTCACAGTGTCTCTTTCTCTTTCCGTAGCTGTTCCTCCCAAACTGAAGAAACTGAAAAGCCCAAATGTTCACGTGGGTGAGAAGATTTCCCTGAAATGTGAGGCGACTGCTGGAAACCCTCAGCCATCCTACAAATGGTTTAAAGATGGCAAAGAGCTGAAGAAGAGCAAAGACATCCGGATCAAGTATGGGAATGGGAAGTAAGTATGACAGGAGCTGCTCTGCCTCTGCCCCTCGGTGTCTGGGTCTGGGGCCATCTGGCTGGAGGTGCTGCTGTGGTCACTGCTGGGCAGCACTGAGGGGCTCCCTCAGAGCCACAGGCTCATGCTCAGCCCAGTTACCACGCCCAGGACAGCGAGCAAGGTCCCCAGTGTCCCCAGAGAGTAGTGGGGAGAGGAGCAGAGCGTGCACAGGGAAGGTGTTGGGTTTGTAGGTGGGGCTCCTCTGGGGTCAGAGCAGCCCTGGGTACCTGAGACAGGTGTCCTTGGTGTGGGCAGACAAAGCTTTCCCTGGCAGCTGTGGGCAGCTCAGGTGGCCTGGGGTGACTCCTGCTCTGTGATTTGGGGGTTGGATGCAGAAGGATGTGGGAGGAATTGCTTTGTTCCCTCCTGCATTTAGGTGGACACAGAAGCATCAAAGGCCACTGTAAAAATCACGGAGTGACAGATCAGTTAGGGCTGGAAGGGACCTCTGGAGATCATCCAGTCCAACCCCCCTCCTGAGGCAGGGTCACCTGGAGAAGGTGACACAGGAATGTGTCCAGGTGGGGTTGGAATGTCTCCAGAGACTCCACACCCTCCGTGGGTAGCTGTTGCAGTGCTCTGCCACCCTCAGTGTAAAGAAGTTCTTCCTCATGTTGAGATGGAACTTTTCCTGGTTTAGTTTATGGCCATTACTCCTTGTCCTCTCACTGGACCCCACTGAAAAGAATCTGGCACCATCCTCTGACACCTCTTGGTGTCTGACACCCCATTTATATGCATTAATGAGATCCCCTCTCAGTCTTCTCCACACTGAGCAGGGCTGAGATGCAGGAGCACATCACAGCCCTGATCAGGGGCCACAGTCACCTGCAGAGACCTTTTCTCCTGCAAATCCTTTCATCTCTCCATCCAGGGCAAGCTCCATCACATCTGCCCCGAAGTCCCCACCCAGCAAAGCTCTGGGGTGACTCTCAGTGACTGTCACCCTCAGGGCCACCTCATCCAGGCAGTGATAAAACACCTGGAGAACAAGGCTGCAGTGACCTGAGGGGTTCTCCCTGGGAATGGATTTAAATGGATCCCTGTTGATATTTCTCTAGGCCCAATATTTACATCTGATGTATCTTAAAATTATTCCATAATCATGATTGTGCTTACATTCATACATCCTGACCTAGCCAGCAACAGCCAGCTTACAACTGCCTGACCCCTTGAGAATTTGGTACTAATTCTTTGCTAACATATGTTCTGGGTGTGTGAATAAAAGCTCATTATGGACTTGATAGAGTAGCAATTTTTGAAATTAAAAGCCACTACAAATCAGTTTGAAGAATCAGTCAGTGCTTGGACGGGGCGTTGCCAATTGCTCTAATTTAATTTCAGTCCTGTTGGGTTTGGTTGCAGAGTCACACCCAAGATGGTTGACCTCCTTTGTAATAATTCTGGGGCTTGAGGCTGTTTTGGGATGAGGCAGAGAGGTGGTCAGTGGAAACACCAGCAGACGCAGGACAGCTGGGTGCTGTGTGCTCAGGAGGGGCTGTCTGGGCTGGCAGGCAGCAGGGGCCGGGCAGAGCTGTGCCTGCCTCACTCCTCTGCTGCCCTCGGTGTTTTTTGTGGCCCTGGTCAGTCTCGTGGCCTTGGTTGTTTAGCAATGGGTGCTGGGGCTGGGATGCCCTGGAGAAATGTCAGCAGCACGCTCTGGCGTGGGAACCCTGCCCATCCATCCCTGCCTGTCCATCCCTGCTGGGGAGTGATTCCCTCAGAGCTGGAGAGCAACCAGCCCCAGAGCAGACACCCAGCTGGGTGGAGGGACCTCTCCCAGCCCTCCCCTGCTGTGCTCCCAGTTATCCCAGTCCTTCCCTGCCTCCTGGCACCCTGTGTCCAGCACGAAGCTGGGACAGGATGGCATCCCAGCCCCAGCAGGGACAGACAGGATGGCATCCCAGCCCCAGCGGGGACAGACAGGATGGCATCCCAGCCCCAGTGGTCCCTGGGCCAGGGACAGAAACAGATGGAAGGAGGTTGGTCCCCTTCCCTCAGGGCACTGCTGTCAAGTCATAATTTTGCATGTACCAGTTTCCATGGCAACACGATGGCTCTCCAGTGAGAGGCCAAAGATGTGTGGTGCTGGAAGGGCTTCCTGCTGGCAAAATAAGCCCAAGGATAAACATTTTAAAGAAAGCAGAGCAGCTGCCTCCCCCAGTGTCTGAGACTCCCTCAGCAGCAAAGGTGGGAGCCCAGAATTGCTTCCCATCCCAGCTTCTGCTCCCTGCTGCCATTAAAATGTGGCTGACTGTTGCTGGGACCAGGCTCTGGAGCCTGGACTCAAGCAGCTGTTGAGCAGGGACAAGTGGAAATGGCCTCAAGCTGTGCCAAGAGGGATTGGGGTATTAGAAAAAACTTCTTCACTGAAATGGTGGCCAGGCATTGGAACAGGCTAGCCAGGGAAGTGGTGGAAGTGTTCAGAAAATGTGCAGATGTGTCACTGGGGGATATGGTTTATTGGTGGCCTTGGCAGTGCTGGGGGAATGGTTGGACTGGATGATCTCAGAGGGCTTTTCCAACCCAAATGATTCTGTCATTCTGTGGGACAGTTCTGAGGTAATCACCCCTCAGTGAGCATTTGCCCCTTGTTTGGCAGTGCAGGAACATTTCTCCAAAAGCATCTGGATGGGTCTGTGCACACCCAGTCTGGCATTCCCTCCTCTGTCCCCTGCACTGGGGTTGCTGAAAACACCTCGAGGCAGAGTGTCCACAGGCATTGGACCTGCCTTGCTCTGGTCTTGACTGCATGGAACAAACATTAAAAACTGCTCAAAGCAGGCTGAGGGCTGAGAGAGCCCTCATGACTTTGATGTCTTCATTATGCAGCTGGTGGGGCCAAGCTTAGTGGAGGGACATGTGATATGGGTGTAGATCATTACTTCCAGCGTGCTGGGAGGGGACTCCAGGGAAGGAGAAGCATCCCAAACTGTAAATCTCTGAAAGGAGATCTTACTCTATAATGATTATTTTAAGAATAATGGGATTTATACATCTGGCTCCACTTAGAGATAGCACTGGTCTCTGGATAATCCTCTGCGCTTCCTTGCAGTTCAGAGTGGGATTTCAGAAGGCCAGAAATGGAGCACTGGGGAGGGACCTTCACAAGGCAAAAGGCTTCTCAGGCTATGCAGGACCTGGCCAAGTGCACAGGATCATTTCTTTAGAAGTGTAGTCCAAAGACCTGACAGAGTTTTCTGCTGGAGCCAGACAGGAAGAGCCCTCCAGCAAAGTGATGTCCACGGTGTTCCCCTTGGCCCTGCGAGGCCCTGGCAGAGCTGGGCACTGCTGAAATCTGTCTCCAGCTCTCAGATCTTTAGCATGCAGAGGGTTAGGATGGGAGACAAGAACATGGTTGCCCTCTGTGACTCATTCCTGGCTTTCCTCCCCCTGTGTTTAAAGAGCCTGGAGGTTTCTAACTAGAAAGTGAGACTGAAACACTTTTTTTTTGTGATCAAGTTTTTGTCTGATCTCTAGAATAGGGGATCTCTTTCAAAATAAGGGATGTATATGTTGGAAGGAGGAGAGGAGCACTTAACTGCCTGTCAGCTCTTCAGCTTTCCCATCAATCATTTTCCCTCTTCTTTTTAAGCTCACCAGCAAAACTTCTGGTGCCATCAGGAAAAGGAATCAGGTTTTTTTCAATGGATATTTGCTGGAGGGAGGGGAACAATTCTGATTCCTCCTTTCTGAACTTCATGTTCCATCTGTAATTAGTGACAGGCTGGGGCAAGCCTGACTTGCACGGAGGGGAAACTTCTCTTTAAGGTGGAAGAAATTTCTGGCTGGAATTTTATCTCTGTCTCATCAACACAGTTGATGGAGAACCCAGAGAAATTACCCAGAAAGAATTGCCTGTGGTAGTGGAAGTTCAGCCTAGTGAGTGGCTCTCCCTCTGAGCTGCCAGATTTTAGGCTGAGTGTGTCTGAGGGTTGATTGAGGCTGCTGGCTCCCAAGAAGTTCAGGTTGGGTTTTGACTCTCTGGCTATCCTGGCAAATGGTCAAATGCCAGCTGTGGAGGAAGCCAAGGGAGTTTTGGCTTGTGCAGGTGTAGAGAACCTTCCCCTCTTGAAGCCATGCTCTAGGCTCAGCCTGGGACGTGCAGATCTTTGCTGGAGCCCAGGAGCCTGATACTCCCCGAGCTGTGCCTGTCCTTACAGCCCCTTCTCTTTGTGTGCTCTCCTACCAAGGGACGCTGCTGGGGTGATGAAGTAGGCGTATCATTAGATTGGAGAGGGTTGGCAGTTCAGTTTGGGACAGGCTGACCATATGACATCCCTTGGGAGTAGTGTCCTACTTTCAGTATCACCAGGAATCCCTATTGTTAGCCTGTAAGTGGAGCCAAGGGATACCCTCCTCTCCTGTTTCTCTACAGTAGTCCCTCAGGCCATGCCACTTGAGCAGATTCATTGCTGGGGTCTTCCTTGTAGGGCTCCCAGTTGTAGATTATTCCCCACCCACAATGAATGGGGCTGTGGTCTTCCCTGTACAGCTCACTGCACTGGAATGAAGGCAAGAAAAAAAATATAATGCCAAAGCAGCAGGGGAAAGAGAGTGCCAATAAAGATAAATGATTTCCTAATTAAGCCTGGAGACAAGGAGGGGCAAAGAGGACTGCTGAAGCCTTGTGGGAGCCAGAGTGAACCCAAGCAGGCTATACCACCACTCTGGCAGGGGTCTTCGGGCTGACATTTTTAAACAAAGGAAAAAGCTCATTTGACAATGGATCTTGCAAGAGCAATTCCAGATGCCTTGAAGCGAAGACTCTTCTCAAGCACCGGTGTTGTTATAATCACCAGGGGAGCTGCTGCCTTGCTAACTCTCACGATGTCATTATAAGTCTCCGATATTTGGGATTTGGTTCTAGCTGCTGAAGGCACTTTATTGGAGGGGGGTGTGAAGGAGAGCATCTCCTTTGTTTGTTTGCTTGTTGTTTTAGAGGAGATGATGGACATCATCTTGGCCAATGCACCTGGGACCGAACCAGGGAATTTGAGAACTGAAAGGAGAAGCAGTTGGGTCTTGAGCTCAAACAATCCACAAACTTTGCAAGTTGGGGCTCCTGAGAGAGTCAGGGAATGGACATTTAATCAAATTTGACTGCATTATAGTTGCTAACAAGTCACGGTCAGTTTGCTGGGCTGCTTCAGCTGTTGGGCTCTGCAAGCTTAGAGGTGGAAGGAGCTTTATGTGCCTGAAATTTTGTGTGGTTTTTCCAGCCATGTTGGCTGCTTACAAAAACAAAATAAAAATCTCTCTCTCTCCAGACCTTCGGCCACTGCAGTTGCAAAATGTCACAGATTAGGTCAAGGCCCTCGCTGAGCCATGAGCTGGAATCCCATTCATCCTGTTCAAGTTAAAATGTTTCACCTTCGGGGAGGAGGGCTGGGGTGAGGGCTGAGGCTGCTGGCAGTGCATCCAGCACAGCACAGACCTGCAGGCGTGAATGTGCCACGAAGCAGACACTGCTGAGGATCCATCACACCTACCAGCTGCAGAAAAATGGCTTGGGGAGAAAAGAACGGCATGAGGAGACCCCAAACTTTGTCTAGACCTCTTGCACACCCTGTGTACAACCACGGTGGTGTTTCACAGAGGTTTTGAGCAGTAGTTCCCTGCCCATGTGAAGGTGCCATCCCTTTCCCATGATCTCTGTTCCCCAAAATGGAACAAGTATTTGCAGCCTGGCTCTGCTCATCTCCCTTGCTGGGCTCTGCCCAGGGCTGTTCCCATGACAGCTGCTCTTGGTGTGGCACCTCCCTCTCCTCCCTGGTTCTTTGTAACCAATCTGCCTTGTTTGAAGGTCCTCTCAGGCCTTTCTCCCCATTTCTGGCAATCCTTGAAGCTTGGTCCTGTCTCTGACTTGCCCAGCGTGTCAACCTCCCTCTAATACGTGATACACTTCCAAACTGGGACCTCTGTGCCTTCTCCTCAGCAGCTCTGGCCTTCTTTTCCCTCCCTGCCACAGAGCAGCCCATGGTTTGGTTGCTGAGATAGTGAGACCTGGGCACCCTGAGGGGCCTTGTCTCTGTATTGAGGTCACACACATTTTGGGATAGCGAGGTATCTGTTCCACATTTGGTACTGGGAAGTCCCTGGCTCTTGGGAAGCTGTTGCTGTATGAGATCACAGGAAGCAGGGAAGGAACCTGCTGGGAGCTGGCCTCAGAATACTGCTCCAGGACCTACATTTTCTCAAAGAAATTAAAATCCTGGCACTGGGGTTGGAGGAAACATTCACAGGATGGATCAATTGCCTTGAATTCCAGGAGAAGTAATACAGAGGACCCTGCAATGACAATGGGGCTGTGCTTCAGCCATAGCCCAAAACTCAGCTTTTACTCATTTATTGATGTCACACCCTGGCAGGTGCCACAGCCTGGCACAGAGAGCAGCAGCACACAGGGGTTTGCCTCTCCAAACAGCAGCCACAAAGTCCACTGCAGGCACTGGTGTGGTTGTGTGTCACTGCCTGTGCTGCCCCACACCTCTTCCCACTGCCAGAACACCCCTGGCTGCGTTTGAGCCTGGAGGGGGTTGCACAAGTGACCCTGCTCTTTGGAGTGTACTTATCGATCTTCTCCCCTCCTGTTGACACTGCCCGACCCAGAAGTAACTGGCTGGGCTCACTCTGAGAGCAGTGTCAGTGTCAGCTCTGCAGAGTAAGGACTGGCCGAGTCTTCCTCTTAAAATCAGCCTGGCCCAAGCCTGGGCACAGAGAGACCACAGCACTGCTGAGCAGAGAAGGGGCAAATCTGCTTTTCAGGTTAGAACAGCACTTTAATGTCGGGGAACAGGGGTAGGAGAGAGCAGGCAGAGCGGGTCAGGGGATGGCTGGTCCTGTCCTGGGCACTGCAAGGACATTTCCTGTCTCCCCCCGTCCCAGCAGAGCAGGTCAGATGATGGCGTGAGGGGAGGAAGGGAGATACAGAAGGGATGATGGCCAAACTGAAAACTCCAAACCTTCCTGTCCTTACCCCTCTTATTTGATTGCTTTGCTTGAGGGCATTTCTGTCCCCTCTCCCATTTGTTCTTTCTGTAGCTGATTCTGGGCTGGTCAGATGATGCTCTGGAGCACAGAGCAGCCAGCACAGGACACTTGTTTTCCTCAAGCACTGCAAGCACAGCCCAGCTCTGCTCTGCTCTGCTGGAAGGCAGGGAAGAGATCAGGGGGGCTGTGCAAGGAAGAGGATAATCCTGGCTGCTCCTGCCCTGCCAGACAAAGGGGCTTCGCCATGGCCATCCCCACACTGCCCTGGCACTGCAGTGATTCCCTCTGCCTGAGTTTATCCCACTGAGTGCCGGGGAGGATGGATGTGTCCCCCCAGAGCCCCTGCCCCAGCTGCTGGGGCTGCCTGGTGTTTGATGGCTGCTGGACAGCACTTGTGGTTTGTAAGCTGGATATCCTGAATCTTCTTGCCAATCATTAACCTGCTCTCTCAGGGCAAATGCAGCTCGGTGAGAGTGCCAGGGCAGCACGGAGGCACCAATTAAATCCCTGGCAGGATGCAGGCAGTGCACGTTACAGGGAGTGCTGGCACTCCTGCTCTCAGCAATGCCCGTGTGCTTCCTGCTGCCAGCTCTCCGTGCAAACAGAGGGGAAGGGAGTTAATGGGTGACCACAGCAGGGCATCCAGTGTGTCCTTTGCAAGGGTCATGTTTGGGAATTTCCTTTCCCTAGGGTTTCAGGTGTGTTTACTCTGTGCAGTGCTCTCCATTGACAATTTCGGGGCCACGTATTGGGTAGTCTCCAAATTCTCTTCATCAGCTTATTCCTTGACTTCTTTGTTACTTATGTGTTAGTTACCCTATTTTTAGAAGACTATTAAAATACTACAACAGTAGTAATCCTAGAGCTATTCTTGTCCAGAGCAATGCAGAAGCGGCTGAACTCACCCAGGGAACACGGAGTCCTCAGTGTAGGTATCTTGGGGACAGCTCGTGGCAGCTGCTCCCCTGATCCCATGCTCTGACATGAATGGCTTGGTGAGGAGATGACCTGGGAAGCTGGCCCCATTTCCACTTGGCAGTAGGTAAAGGGGGAAAAATGATTCAAGCTTGACCAAAGTGCTGGTGGGAACACGAGTGCTGTCATGAGAAGCTCCTCCTTGGCTCAGATGCAGGGCCTGTTTCTTCTCCTCTCACTGCACTGGAGGCCTCGGGGCCTGAGCTCACATTTAGATGTCTAAATTACAGCTGATGAGGACACCCTTCCCAGCCAGAATTTGCCAGGATCTTTGTGTAGGTCCTGGCCAAGGGCTGATCTCCCTGTTTCCCATTGTAGTCTGGAGATTGGCACTGAAGAGGGTGATTTACTCATCCCTCCAAACTGCCCTCTGGGGGACTCTTTTCTCTTGGCCAGAAAGGTATTTTGGGGGATCTTCTTTTGGCCAGGCTGAAGGTCTCCTTGTGAATCCTATCCCTCAGAGCTTGCAGACAGCACATTCCCCGTGGCTCATCCCTCCCCTGGCACTACAGGAGATAATTAGTGCGTGGCTAAGTCATATGTGCTGAGGGTCAGGGAAGACAATGAGGCAGATTTTCCCCCGGAGTAAAGAGATGTCAGCAGAGTTGCACTGCAGCGAAATGATGGGATCTGTCAGTGACCCTGGCCCTTTCACTGAGCAAACAGCCCCGGGCAGAGCCTTCCTGCAGAAGAATGGCATCGTCTGGCAGCCAGGCACCCTTGTGAACGCACACGCTGGGCTCTCCCAGGGCCTGCTGTCCCCAGGAGACACTGCCCAGGAGCCTCCATCCCCAACTCCTGTGCCCAGTGGAACTCCTTGGAGGCCACTCCTTGGTGTGTCTGCAAAATCAGCCCTCAGGAGCACAAAGTGCCTGCCCCTGGGGACAGCAGGGGGGAGAGCACAGCTTTGGAAAGCTGATTTCCAAAGGAGTTTTGTGATGTTTCAGGAGCGCTTGGAGATAGTAAAATAGAACAAAACCAGGCTGGTCACCTTTGGCACACACAGATTTGGCATCCTTCAGCTCGGTTCTTCCAGTGCACTGGCATTATCCATGTTAATTAAAAGGCCCATGGTTAATGCTGTGAAGCAGGGTATCTCTCTGGCTGTTTCAGTGCTTCCCAGAATAGGGAAATTCTCTTTGCAGTTAGGATGATCCATATCTCCATCCCTCATCTCTTTCCCCCCAAGTTTGTCACCAGACACTATACAGCACAGTGTGGAGACCAAGAGGGGCCACACCACTGGCCTGGGCTACGAAAAGCAAGAAAAATAGCTTGATTTTTCAAGGGGATCTTACAGTCCAGCATAATTTCAGCAAATTGTGATGGCAAATAAAAATAAGCTCTTTTGACAGTTCAAGTCCTGTGCATTAAAACAAAGTAATCCCCTTTGGTTTCACCTTGATGTTGCTATGCTCCAAATGCCAAAATTGCTCTTTATTCTGCTCACATTCCTCTCCAGTTCCAGGTAAAAGACCAAATGTCTCTCATCCTGTTCTTGGAGCTGAATCTGTCAAGTGTGGCCCCTTTTGTGGCACTAGTAACTCCCTAATTCACATCTTTGGGACTGAAACCCCCTTATCTGTAAAAGATCACGTACCTAGGTGATATCCTAATGCAGCAGTGGATTTTTCCAGTTGCTCCACCTGGTGCAATGTGCTGTGGACTGAGATTGCTGTGCAGCCAATTATCATGAGAGCATCTGTGCTCTGGCAGTTGAAGGCAGCGTGTCCATTGATGCTCTCAGCTCTGCCCTGGCAGAGCCCCAGCGTGCTGCTGTGCCAGGGTGGTGTTTGCTGTGCACTCTGAGTTAGAGCCTCGCTCTTCCAAGCTGCTTTCAGCATGTGCTGCCTGCACTGCAGCCTGTCCCAGGGCTGGTTTGTAAAACAAATGGTGCATTCTGGCAGAGAGGGTTGAGACAGCTGGGAGAAAGGAATGGCTGGACTGGGAGCAGTCTAGGAGCTGCATTCTGGAGCCATCTCACCCTTTTGATGAGCATTTCCACACCTTCCTCTATGGAGGGAGTGGGGAACAGGCTCCTGAACAAGGCACTGCAGCCCCACACAGCCCACCCCACATTAGGCACCCATTGTCCCACCCAGCAAAGTGCAGGAACCAACATCAGTGGGCATGGGATGCCCTTAAATGTCCTTAAATGCCTTTTTGGGACTACCTAAAAACAGAGGCCAGACAAAATTAAGGGAATAAAAAGCACTATATTTATTATATTTATTGAAGGGCCTTCAGGTACATTTCTGGCAGATGAAGCCCCCCCCAGGGGCTACACCCAGAAATGGATGATGGGTCATGGGTTTTCACACTTTTATAAGTTTGGTTTTGCATATTGAGGGTTAATCTTCCAATTACAGCTTCAGCTAATGAAGTAATTTACCCCAGGTTTGCTTCCCCAACTCACTTTTGTTTCCATCTCTCAGGGTCTGAGACAGTGAGGTGTCCTTGATTGCCAGGCCTGGAGAGGAGTTGTTGTGTCTGACCAAAATGGGAAAGCAGCAGCTAAAACTATAGAGTTATACACTAAAGAACGGTGGGGTTACAAATGTATGAAAAATATAAAAGCTGAAACCCTAAGGCATCACTTGTGTGTTACCTGACTCCCCAGGCAGCACAGCAGTGAGTGCCTGTGCCCAGGGCTGCCACAGGCTGAGACTTGAGAGCATTCAGAGAATGGTGTTGAGCTGGGAGTCAGGGCAGTTTTGCACCACTCAGAATCAGCCCTTTGGGCTCCCCTGTTGGAATGTGTTGGCCCAAGTCACTGCACAAATGGATTGGGGGAGACCTGCACTTAGAGGGATTCAAGAGGTCTTTGCATACTGTCAACATTCATTTGAAAATTGCTCCACATGTGGCCCCAGCTCATGCAATTGAGCACTTGACCGCATCCGGTAAAACAGGGCAGCGCCTGTTTCCTGGGAGCTCTACCAAGTCATCTCCAAGTGCTTTTAATTTACTAATATAACTAGTGAGATATTCCTGCTGTGTCCTTGCGCTGTGCCTCCCAGGAGAACAGCTTGTCAGGGTGTTAAAAAGATGCCAGTGTGCTTCTGTGAAGGGCTTCCTATGGACAATGATTTGCACAGCCCAAAGAAAAGTCCTTCTCGGATGACACGTGTAACATTGCAGCTATGTCCAAGGCTAATGATTATTTTCCACATAAATGGAATTATATTTGCCTTCAGCAACACTGGCCACTGGGACCTCTTTCTGGCAGCAGTTCCGAGTTTCTAAATAAAGTGACACAGACCTGAGGTAAAGCTTGGGGTACAAAGCAGAAGGAGATGTTCTCATGAGAAGAGCAGGGCAGGGTGGGTTTTGATAAGATGGCTAAAATGGAGGGAAATGTGTAAAAACAGAGGGTCTCATGTGGCAGTCCCACTGCGGTCTCATGAGTGGCACTCAGTGTGTGCTGAAGGCTCCTATAGATCCCTGTTAAACTGGGCAACAAAAGGCTTTGCCTGTTAGTCAGAGGCATCCCAGAGAATGAGTCATAGGCAGTGGGAAAGGCGATGCTCCTTCCCGCAGCGCCGCAGAGCTCTGCCGCAGAGCTGCTCCCTCTCCCGTGGAGCAGCAGCACGGGCTGGGAGGTGACACGGGCTGGGAGGTGACACGGGCTGGGAGGTGGCACAGACTGGGAGGTGGCACAGGCTCTTAGGTGACACGGGCAGTTGTCACACCCACCTTCTCCTGCTCTTTCGAGGCACTTCAGCCTGGTAGGATGAGTGTGTGCAGCTCAGCCTCACATGTCCATTGGAGCGTGCATTTGGGGGACACGAGGTGCTTGCCCTGTTTTCAGGCCCAGTGACATGTCCAGGCCAAACCCCAGGGACTGGATGTGCAGGCTGGAGAGGGATGTGCTCCCCTGGGCCCTGTGGGTGTTTGTGCAGAGTGTGGAGCACTGACTGCTTGGTGTTCCTGCTGAGGAAGGTGCAGAACAGGCATGTCCTCTCCACATCTCCATCTGGCAGGCAGATCCCACTGTCCATCAGGAAAGTGGCTTTTTTCCGGTGTGGGAAGCCTGTGCTGGGACTCTTGGCTTCAACCTCTCACGGGACTTTCTGTGTGAATGAGAGCACGCGTCACACCAAACCATGGGTTCAGAGGGAGATGTTCACCTAGAAGCCCTGGGAAGGGACTTGTCCAAATCCTGCTCAGCCTGCAAGGTCAGGCAGCCCATCCTGTCACGCAGGGGTGACCCTCCCAGGGCCAGGAATGGTTGTCACTTGATGAGGTTGGTCAGCAACCCAGTAAGAAATGTCTGCTGTACTTTTCAACAGAAAGATTTCCAGACTGCAGTTCAACAAGGTGAAGCTGGAAGATGCTGGGGAGTACAGCTGCGAAGCGGAGAACGTTTTAGGGAAAGACACCGCAAAAGGCAGCCTGAATGTGAAAAGTGGTAAGTGAAGAAGCCAGCAAATGTCTCGAGCTGTGTGCCATTCCACAGAAAGGTTCTGCACATGGTCTGTCTTGTATTTTGTTTCATGCTTTCAGGATATCGAGTAAAAACAATCTTGGGAGATAAGAAAAATGCAGCTTAGCATAAATGTTTATCTTTGTTATCTGTCACTGGCAATGTGGTTAATTTACATTTTAAATAAACTTACAGTCTATGTATTTTTTTTAAAAAAGGGGTAAGGAGGAAAGAAAGCTGGTGGGCTTGATGTTTTCATTTTTCAAAGAATTTCTGAGAAGCAAAACTCACCAGAAGACAAGTAATTAGACCATAGCTTTGTGATGAGTGAAGTTGCTTCTGGTTTTCATCCTAGAATGTGTGCTCCATCTCTTAGAGCTCAGCGGATGGAGTCTGAGGTTAGGTGGTTTTATTGTTATCTTGGTCATAATAATTATATTGCTTAACACGATGGTTTGGATGCACCCTCCGGCTCAGAAAGTCCCTACAGTGGCTGCCAGAAGCTGGGAGGGCACAGCTAGGGAGGGGGTGACTGGATTTCCTAAGCTCTTCCTCCTGCCATTCACAACGGGCACTGTGGCAGCCTGGGCTTTGAGCGCTGGGCTCTGGCTCTGGGCTCTGCAGCTCCTTGCTGGGATCCAGTTTTTTGTTCTCTCACCAGCCTTATCCCAGTGTGAGGCAAGGTAGCTTTCTCCTGCTGCTTTCTGGCAGTGTTTTCTCTCTTAACCTCAGCGTGTTTGCCATCCTGAGTCTTTTGTTCCGTGAAGCTGCAGTGCCACACAGCCTCCCCTTGGCTATCCTGGCGGATCAATCCCAGTGCTGGCAGAGTCTGGAGCAAGGCCACCCATGCTCACACCTCCCTGCCTTCATCCTCTGTGCCTGTGAACTCAGCCCTGCTGCTCTGCTGGGTGTATTTCTGATTGTGATAGGAAAGGTGTCCCGAGTAAGAAACTGAGGCAGTGCTCTCCTTTTTTCTCCTGCCTCCCACTCTGGCTGTCCCATGCCACATAAACTGCTCCTGTTTGATGGGAGCTGCGTGTGCAACCTCCCTTTCCCGTGTGCAGCCATCAGAGCCCTGTCTGCCTCCTCTGCTGCCCCTTCCCCACCACCAGCACCCCTGTCAAAGGAGGAGGAGTGTGGCTGAGCAGTGCCTGCTGACCTGCACACCAGGTAAATGCACATCTGGCCACTGCAACCTCCAGCTGCCCCTTCCTGCAGAAAGGGAAGGCAGCTCACGTCAGGGTTTTGCTCTCCCTCCATAGGAAGTGACTCTGTGGCAAAGACAACTCACAGCAGGCATGGACTCACACCTGATGTGCCCAGAAATGTGTTAAGACCTGAAAAACCATGAAAGATCTCACTGCAGAGTGCTGTGAACCTGGTGGATTCCCTGCCTGGATGAATCCACATTCTCAGCTGCCTTGCCACTCTGCCCTGGGCTTGCTGCTCAGCTGCACACACACCTTGCTGCTGTTTGCAGACACCTGCCAGGACAGCAGTGCCAGCTGCAGCCCCCTGCAAAGGTGGCCCAGGTGATGGTGATCCCTGGAGGCTTTGGCAGCCCTGTCACCCCCTCCGCACTCTTTTTTCCCCTTTCCCCAGGAGCTACTCAGAGTTAAGCAGCCTTCCCCAGTATGCAGGCACGTGCTGTCCTGGAGTATTCCTCTCCCCTTACTGCTGGGCCTTCTTGGGCTCTTGACAGCTTTCCTCACTTCTGCAAACTCCCTTCTTCTGTGATGCCTTCCAGCAGAAAACTCCTCAGGGCATCTGAATCCACACGTGTGTTGTCTCCTGTTTCTTCTTCCCCTTAGCACTGATCCTGTTTTGATTCCATTGCAAAGTGCTCTTTGCTCCATTCCAGCACCACTTCTCAGTTTCAGAAAAGCAGCTTTTCAGCCATCCAGATCTGTTGCAAGTCACCAAAACCACCACATCTTTAGAGAGAGTGGCTGCAGAGCAGAGACCCCCAGCACTTAGAAAATGCCCATCAGCCAAACCCTCGCCTCATCCCTCCTCCACAATTCCAGCATTTCCACAAAACTCCCAGCTCAGAAATAAATGCTTTTGCATTGAGAAACTTCGTGAGGATGTTAATTTCTGAGGAAATGCTTCTGGGCTCAGTCAAAATATACTGTGTTTTGGTTGTGTTGCAGATTTTTATGACTTTGAAGTCAATTAGACGCTTTCTTAGAAATATGTGCTATTTCCCAGTTCTCATTATTGAATAGTCTGATGTTGATATCACGTGGCCATGAGGGCACAGGTGAGATGTGACTGTTTCAGACTCTTTTTTTCCTCAGATAATTTCTTGACATCTCCTCAACTGCCCTGCCCCTTATTAAACACTGCAGAAAAAAATCGAATTGTACAAACAATTCATTCTGCTTCTAGCTTTTTGTGGTGGTCTCACCCCTGTCTCTGACAGGCACTGCACCCCCAGCCCAGGCTCCTGGGGCTTTCTCCTCTGTGCATCCAGAGGGTCTGAGGGACTTGTCCAATGGTGCTGCCAGGGGGGGTGAGGAGAGCTGGTGCCTGTGGGCATTTGGGCTCCCAGAATCCTGGTTAGGAAAGAGGAAATCACTACCTGTGCTGGTGTCCCCTGTGGCCTGGGGCCATGGCCTTCACCTCTTTCATGTTTATTCATCTCTATTATGAACATTAATTCGTGCTGCAGAATTTCACGTAGCCGTGGGATGAAGACTCTTCTGAAAATCCCACCTTTCCTTAAACTCCACCTTTTCCCCACTGTCACATCCTGCCATCCCATCTTTGCACTCTTGTGGCCATCAGGGCCAAGAAAACCTCCCACAGTTTCCCTCATCTCCTGCCAGGTGAACCCTGAGCCATTTCTTCTTCTTTCTCCTGACACAAGGCCCTTCACAGCGAGGGGACATCGTGCCCTGTGCCACCCCCTGCAGGGACACTCCTTGTCCTGCCTCTGCCACCCAAATGCCCTGCCCTAAACCAGCACTAACACCTTGAGAGCCCCCAGCCTGAGCCCCCCAGCAGCACCTGCCCCTCTGCTCCTGCCCACAGTAGCTAAGCCCACCCTGCTCTCCTCAAAAGGGATATTTTGTTCACTACTTTCTTACCTTAATTTCCCCAGGAACAACGAAAGCACCACAAGTCTTACCAGCCTCAGAAACTAAAATAGTTGTTATGGAAGAAGAGTGTAAGTACCTCTCCCCTGCTCCCCCCATACAGCTGCTTTCCCCTGATTTGTTTGTTATTATGAGACATTTTGCATAAACGCTTTATTGCTTCCTGGAATCTTCTTTAATCACTCCTTCTGTCTGATTTTTTTCCCATAGCCACTGATCTTTCTTTCCCTAGATCTTTAAAAAAAATCTGATTTATATTGCTGGTGTCTATCTTGGAGAGGGAGAATTTGATAACTATTGCAATGGCAGCTTGAAGAACATGCTGCTTAAAATTGCAGCTGAAGTTTAAGAATTCCCAGCTCTTTATTTGATAACTATTGCAATGGCAGCCTGAAGAACATGCTGCTTAAAACTGCAGCTGAAGTTTAAGCATTCCCAGCTCTTTCAGTACATGGAGTTATTGATACTTGCAAGATGTGCTTGTTATGGCCTTTGATTTAACAGGAATTTTTTTACTGCTTTGTTTTTGTGCTTGGGTTTTTTTTTTTTTTTGAGGATAGTTGATAAAAACAGAACAGGCTGTAGGAAGTACAAGAAAAAGACATGAGTCTTCTAAGCATAAGTAATAGGAAAGTTGCAGAAAATCCATCCGTGCCCTGCCATCCCATTTTTTTTCCTGAGTCTCCAGAAAGCAAGAACAGATTTCCCCAAATGCTTAATTTGATTTAATGTGGCTGAAATGCTTTTTAGCATTCTCTCCTATTCAGTTGTCCCAAAAGCAGTAGAAAATGGGCACAGAGCAATAAAAATCAGGGAATGGATACAAATGCAGATTAGAATCCTGGTGCCTGGAGGTTGGCTCAGCAGTGTCTGGGGGAGGGTGTTTTGTCTGTGCCAGGGGGTCTCTCCCCAGTGGGAGGATCCTGGCCAAACCCCTGGGAAGCCAGGAGCAGGCAGGGATTTTGGGATCCGTGCTGTGTTTCCATCCCAGCTGCGGATGCCCAGAGCTGAGAGCACAGCTGGCTGTGCCTCACTGTTGGCAATTCTGCTCTGCAGATTTTATGGGGATGTTTCCTCCTTTGAAAGCTCAGTCTTTTATGATTTTAAAGGAAATCTGATTGCAGCCACAGCAGGCACTGGCCAGGTATTCTTTAAAAGCTTTTCTGATTAGAAAGCTGCACTTAAAATGTGCTCTTGTGTAGTGCTTAGCCTTGCACTGCACTAGAGACAGCAAGCTGAGATACAGCATCATTAATGCCATGGCCACACCATCCTTCCCCAGGATTTCTCCTTTGTTTTCACCAGGAGACATCCATGCTACTTATTTGCATCATATTAGAGAAATGCTGTTTTCTTAAAAGCCAAATCTCAGAAAGGAAACACAGAAATTTCCCCTTTTTGAAAACTTTCCTCTGTGGGTGCACCATCACTGTCTGAGTTTTTTTTTTTCCAATGATGGGAAGAAATGGCAAAGTCTCCAGAGTTAAAGTTGTAATTCACTTTTTCCTTCACATTCCTTTTTTGCAATATCTCCCAAGTGTTATCTGAATAACTCAGAGTCTCTCTGATTTTTAGGGTGATTGATGTTGTATCACAGAATTGTATGTGCTTGCAGCAATATGGGGAGGTGATGAAGCTGCTCTGAGGTGGGATGATCTGGAGAGCAGACAAGTTCCTCATTCTTGTGAAAGCCTTGCATTTCTTTTCAATATCTGTATTCAGAGTCACCTGTAGGTTGTCCCACCTCTTGTTGTTTCACTGAAATCTTGTAAATCTGTAAATCACTTGCTGGATTTTACTGATGCCTCCAGTACCTGGTGTGTGAATGGCATGAGGTATCACAGCTTCATTCATGCTGCAGTAGCCTCATTGATGGTGAAAACATTAAATAAGAGGCGTTGTTTAGTGCTTGTCACGGGCTGAGGTTGTGCAGTTGGGTGGTCACAGTGGCTCAGCTCACAGGCAAGAACTTGCAGGGCTGTGGTAACCTGATCTGTGCCCTGATGCAGAGAGAAAGGTCCTTTATGCTCATTTCAGCATCCAGAGAACTCAGAATGGAAACGTGATCCTGTCACAGTGCAGAGTGAGGCAGCTCAGCAAGGCTTAGGAGTCTGTGGCTGTGGACATGTTGGGCAAACAGGATAGGAGCCAGTGCTGACATTTAGAACCATTCTGATGGAGGCAGAAATGGAAGAAGAGCCAGAGCAATCTGGAGACCATTCTGAGATCGAAGGTTTATGCTGGACAAAGGTTGTAAAACCCTCTCAGAGTTTCATTTTGAAAAGGTAAGGTAATGTTTGAAATCTCTGAGAAGGTCAGGAAATCCCTTGTGCTTGTTTTCTGCTGTTGAGTTCTCTTCCAGCTCCTTCCCTTGACTCCAACAAGCAGGTGAGGTGCTGAGGGTAAGGAGAGAGCACAGGCCAGGGGGAAGAAGCGTGGTTTGGATACTGTCAGGATACAGGAGGGTGTGCCAGAGGTGGGCAGGTGCTCTAAACCAACATGTGGATCATTGCAGCTGCTCTCTGCTCACTCTGTGGCTGGGTGAGTGCCTGGGGAGTGCTTTATCAGTGCCCTTGGCTGAGGGTGCTCTGCAGCACAGGGAGGTCAGGATCCCAGGAGGAGGTGAAACAGGGAGAAAGAGCAGAAGAGGCAGTGCTGAGCTGTGCTGGCAACAGGAGGATTGGGGGTAATATGAAGCACCTGAATGAAAGCTGGGCTCTCTGGGTTTAGTTTTGGGGCCTTTATTTCATCTGCTGGGGATCACAAGCCCTCCCTAGAGTCCCTCTGGGGACCTCTGTGGGAAAGGTAGGTGAAACAGTTATTCTTTCTCCAATTAAGTCTAACTCTCCACACACCAGTTTGAGTCCACAGATTTCATAGCTGTTATCTTGGTGATGCCGTGGGACTAAGTTTGTAGCCTCACTGGTGTAGACTCAGTGAGGCAATCCTTCTCCAGTTCAATCCTTTCTTTTGCAGCTATCAGTGCTGCAAACATGAGCAGGGTGCTCTGGGTTTGGAGCTGAAAGGTGTCCAGCCAGCCCAGAGCACGGGCAGAGCAGACACAAATCCGGCCATGTGAACAGAGCAGTTTTCAAAATCAGACTAAAAATAAGTCATGGCGTGGTCCTTGCTGGGATAATTTAAACCCCATTGCTGGAGGTGTGGCTGTAATTGAGTGGAACCTGCATGCACACAGGCACGGAACCCTGAGGTGAAGGTGCTGATCTCACTGCCTGTCTGCAGAGAGCTGTGGGGAGCCTGGCAGCTGCCAGCTCCTGCTCATTGCTCCTTTTGCACACTGTGTGTTTGTGAAGTAGTCACACAGCTACCACTCGAGGTGTGGTGCAAGGACAGGCAGTGACTCCGAAGCAAAGAGGGGCAGGATGAAGCGTGGGGTGGGAGCTGATGTCCCCTGGGGGCACTGAGGCTGAGCCCAGCCTTGAGAGCTGGGCTGTGGACCAGGGGATCTGCTCTTCTGGCTCCATCCTGGGATCCTGGTGTGTTGCTTCACTTCTTGGGCTTCAGCTGCCCCTGCCTGCGAAGCTTTCACGCTGGCATTGGCTCTGTGAAGGGATTTTTAGGTTGCTGAACAAATCCCCTCATTGAAGTATCATGTTGCTGCTATTACAATTGATGATGGGGATTTGGGAAAATTAAACGCTGCACTGCTGTCATGTGCATTTTCAGACCCCTGTGGTAGAGAAGAGCATAGGAAGGGCTCCCTCATAAAGCTGCAGAGATCATTCTAGAGGAGCTTGACAATAACACAGGACTTTGCCCCTGCAATGACTGCCCGTCCCGTGGAAACAGGCAGCCCCTGAGTGCTCAGAAACCTTGAAACTTGTTTCTTACTGAAACCCCTGAACAGTGCAGATGGGAGAGGTGGGGAATGCAACCTGTGCTGTTCTGATCAGCAGCAGCTGATGCTCCAAGATGAGTGCCTTGCAGTCTGGTATTTGTATCTTGAGATGAGCTCCTAGGCTGCAGCTATTGATCCTGATGATCCCCTCGGGAGCTGGAAACACGATTCCAGCAGGATCTATTTCAGTGAAATGCAGGGGTAAATATTTGGTCATTTCCAAATGAATAAACACAGAGGAGCAGAATTTTTATGAGCTCCAGAGTCCCCAGTCTGCTGTCAGGCAAGCTGTAGTGTGCACAGGCCCTTCTGATTTTATGTACAGATAACAGCAGGGAGCATCCAGCCTCTGCTCACGTTTATTGCAAGAGGAGGTGTCGTATCAGACTTACAGAAATCTGCCACACAGGGACTGGTGAGGATCACCAGCCCCTCCATGCATTAATCAGTGTAAATCATGGATTTAGTGTGGCTCACGCCAGGATCACAGCGCTGCAACTGAGGAATATCTTGGCCAGACACCTTCTCATCCATGCTCTTCTCACAAGCAGTTGGATGAACTCTGCTGAGAGGAACCTCAGCAATTCTGTGTTTTATCAGTAAGTACATGAGGCATATACAGAGCAGGCAATCTGTATACACTCCCCAAGCAGCTGAGTTCATCTGTCTAACTGAATGTCTAAATATTGAGAGAATAAAGTGTCTGTACTCTATGAACCCACCAGCCAAAGTTATTTATAAAGAAGAAAAGGAGCGGCGAAACCATCGCTGTCTCCCCGCTCTCCTCGACAGTAGCTGTAGTTCATGAAAAATTAACCATAATTTATAGTCCAAGCTGCACTAATTAACTCTTTGCAGGGGGAGTATTTCACCAGACTTCTGAGAAGAGGCTGGTGAGCTGCCTGCAAAGGTTAAATGACGTGCAAGGCAGGAATTGTGTAAGAATCCCTGCACAATCATTAATGGCCTTTCTGCGTAGATGGGTTGTGTGAAGGGAAGTCCACCTGGCAGAGTCACTGCCCCTGGCTCTCTTCTCTGGTGCCCTGTCATTGATGATAGTCCAGAATAACTGAGGCGTGTGCTGGAAAACAGACTCTCTCTGAATGACTCCGGTGCTCCGAATCTCTCTTGTGTTTATGCTGTTCCTCACTGGCTGGGGCAGCAACAATGAAACGTGGCTGCAGATCATTCATAAACACAGAGAGGCAGCCCTCCTTTCCCTGTCCTCACCCCCTTAATCCCCTCCTTTCCCTGTCCTCACCTCCTTCCTCCCCTCTTTTCTTCTCCTCTTTATTCCCCTCTCTTCTTTGTCCTCATCTCCTCCCTCCTTCCGGCTTTGTTCTCAGTCCTGGGGCTGCAGTCCAGCTGGAGATCTGACCTGCTGATGGGTGAGCTGCTCCAGCCCTTCTCTCACCCTGCAGGGGCTTCCTGGCCAGTTTGCCACTGTGTGTCTCAGGGACACCTTGCTTATTCCCACTGGTCAAAAGGAAATGCCATCGCTTGCTTTCCACAGCTTGCCTCATGCACACTCCTGGTTTTCTGCTTTTAATTTGTTGAAGTACCTGGGGAGGCTGTTGGTACATGGCTGGTGTTGCTGCACAACCCCCTCATCACGTCCCACTGCCTTCACAAGTCCTGTTCCACCCTGCTACCACCCAGAACTGCTTCCTTGCTTATTCAGTTCTCCACTCATCTCAGCAATTTTACAACTTTCTGAGTCATTTGGGATAGATGGAGCTGCGCTGGAGCTGAATGAAGGACTTAGTCTGCCCCACCAGCCAACAGGGGGTAAAATCTGCCTGGTGTTGTGCAGCAGTTAATGTGAAATAGCTGTGGGAAGTGATTTCTGGATCACCAGGCACAGCTGTGCAGTGTTTGGCACAGAGGTGAAAGTACCTGCACGGCTGTGAATGAACTGTGTGTGAGGTTCACTTTACCAACATCAGACATCCCAGTGCAGATGACTCTGGACCAGCCATGCAGTTGTTAAAGTGTCTGCAGTGGCCCAGGCTGATGGGGAATAGAGCTAAACACAAAGGAACTTGTGAATGTGGGAATTATCCCCCTGGTGTGGTGGAAACCCCCTGGAATCTCCCATGGCCTCATGCTTTGAGGTGCTTGTGTGTGATCTGCAGCCACACGGAGTGAGAGGGCCACGCTTCAGCCCAGGCACAATTAACATTTTCGAAGTGAGACCTTCTGCTTCCCTTTGTCCTCTCACTAGAGCTTGGCAGGTCTCTCTCCATCCTTACTCCCTAAATAGTGGCTCTCATGAATGTGAAATCCCAGCTGCAGCAACATCCCAGGGTGATCACGCACCTTGGAAGGCTCCAGGCTGTGTGCTACCACACAGCAGTGAGATTCCAGGGTAATAAGGGATAAAGATCTGCATTCAGTACATCAAACCTCAAAGAGAACATTAGGAATTCCTATGTCTGGAATAAATTCCCCATAAAGATCATGTGTGCATTACCTCCAAAGAGAAAAACAGAACCAGGGATGACCCAAAAATAATAAAAACAGATCATTGCTTCCCAGGTAGGGAAGGAGATGCTGGCTGTGCCTGTGATGCCAAAGGGCACAAATGGGAATCATGAGTATTTTTTTCTAATAGAAGAGCCAGAAAAAGGCAGGTTAAAAGAGTTAAGTGGAGATGTGCCCTTGCACGCTGTGTGCATAGCACTGGAGCTCTTGTCACAAATATTGTGGATGCTACAAGATTAGATTTGGTGCAAACAGCAACTAAACATGTTGGTGGAAGAATGCAGCAAAGGCCACTAAATGTGACAACTCTGTGGCTGCTTTGGGTTGTCTCTGAGCTGCCCATCCTGGGTGGCCTAAGGAAGATTATCCTTGCAGGCTCGTGCTGATCTTCTTTTATAAGCTTTGCCACTGTTGGGGCCAAGGCAGGGCTTTGGTTTGACCAGGAGTGCTCAGCTTTTAGTCTAAAACGGCCTCATTTCCTGATGCTCTCTTCTCAACAGGGAACTGCCTCTCTCTGCGGCCTTTGCCACATCTCTGTGCTGACAAATGGACTGCAGTAATATGATTCCATGATTCCGTTTTAAAACACTTTGTGCTTCTTTGGGATAAAAGGCAAGGTACTTGCAGGAAACAGGGTTTAAAGGACAACGACATGAGCAGAATGTTTCACGCATTTTCCTGAAAGGTACAACTCTACTGACAGCTCTCCCCTGCAAGTGCCCAATATGCCCAAGCCTCAGCCATGTCAGCCTCTTTTTCATCTGTTTAAAAGGCACAAAACTGTTCCTATGGGATGAAGATCCCACGCAATCTGTGGCTGATGAGCATTGTAACCCCCCCTGGTATCACATCATCACACAGCACTGCATCCTCCCATCCACTTTCCTTGGTGGGTTGGGTATCTTCTTGTCTGGGGAGGTTTCTGGGCTCTGTTTTCAGCTCTCCCTCTCTGCCCCCTCTTGCTGTGGCAAGGCTTGCTCCAGAATCATTTCCTGTAGGGTTTACGATGGGAGGCTTTGCCAGATGGATCGTTCTGCTTGCTACCAAGTGCTGCATTTGATGGTTGCAAGGGTGACAGCTCCCTGCAGCCTCTGCTTGTTCTTCATCCATGTGCCTTTCCATTTGCACCAGAGCTTTGGCTGATGGAGTTTCAGTGCTCCCTGATCTGATGCTGCACTTGCTGAGACCCACACTTATCAGAGACCCACAGCTCTCCTCTCCTGAGTAGAAATGTTCTGCTATCTTGTAAAGGTATAAATTATAAAGTCTTGTCTGTATAATGAGTCTGCATTCCCCAGATAAATTACACGGACTCATAATAGCTTTGGCTTTTAGTTACCATTAATCTTAACTGGAAGGGAGTGCTGAATTTCCTGCAGAAGTGTGGGATTCAGATTTTTGCAAGAGTTCCACTGGAGGCTTGGTGAAGCCATCCTGTGCTCCAGCCCTGCAGTGTGTGCACACTGCTGTCCACATTTGGCTCCCAGCTGGCTGCCAGGACGTGCCCTCGGGGAGCAGCTGCTGTCCCAGGGCTCTGAGCATTTTTGGGTCTCTGCTGGAGTGATTTCCATGTCTCGTTAGCAGAGCACTTTGGGACAGCTTGCTGTGCCCTGGATAACTGTGAAAAGACAGAGCCAGAGGCAATGGTTATTCAAGGCAAAGCGTGGAAATAGCTCTGCTGTGTGCACAGCCCCAGCCTGTCACTCAGGGGGAGGCAGCCACTTCCTTATGGGAATGGCAGACAATGGATGGGACAGTGCTGGTGCAAACAAGCTGAGCAGTGAGCTTGGGCCTGCCCTGAGCCCTGCACAGGTAACAGCACGGGCTGCTCCAGTGGGAAACTCCTCCTTTGGAGAGGCATGGACCCCATGCAGGCACAGAGCCCCGAAAGCAGGAGAGCCAGAACAAACTTGTCTTGGTGTGCCAAGCATCACCCACATGAGAGGCTCCACAGGGTGCTGGGAGCCCTCCTTTGCCTGGGAGAGCCTGGATGTTCCCAGCAGGTGCTGGGCTGGAGCTGGAGCTGGGAATGCAGCCTCAGAGCCCCTGTGGGGGTGGGATGAGCACAGGGGCTGCCCAGGAGTGGGGAACAGCCCTGCTCCCTCTGGGACAGGCCATGGCTTGCCCTGCTGCTCCTCCCGTGGCTCTGCCTGGCTCTGGTTCAAGCTTTCTTCCTCGAATCCTGCGTCAGTGAGGAGCTCAGTCCCAGTGATGGTGTCACAAACCTCTCCACAAGGCTCGTTCATGCTTTGGAAAACAGGATGGAAGAGAGCATCCCCCCTGAAGCTTTGGCTACAGCATGAAAGGTGCTGCAAAGTAGGTGTAGCCACACTGCTGGGGGTGTAACTGTGTCTGAGCAAGGTGGGTAGTCCAGGAAAGGCAACTATTTTTAATGAGGATAAGTATTCAGTTGTAAAAAATCCATGCTTTTGAGTGCCCAGCCCTTCTTTGACTTATGTGAAGATGGGTCTGTGTTCCCCAAAGCTTCTCAGCTTCTGTAACCTGTGCCAGTTGCTCTAACAACTGATTTTTCCCTTCCTAGAAGCCTTTGTTTTACCTTTGGAGTCTCTGCTTTGGGCTGTAAGTTGATCTGAGTCTCTCAGAGACAGAAATTACAGTGAAATTCTGCAGACTACCTCCAGGTTTCCTTGTAGCTTACAGAACTGCAAAGCTTTTCTCTAGGAAGAAGTTTAGATTTGGAAAAGCACCTGTATCCCAGGCAACCTGAGTCCTGCTGGCTGCCTCTCCCCAAGCACCAGCTGGGGCTGCCTGACTTTTTCTGCTCCATTTCTGCTGGCTCTGCTGGGGCAGGACAGAGAAACGCTCAGGAAAGGGGAGGGACACATGGAGCTGTTCTTGCTTGTGCCAGACCTGCTCCTGGCTCTGAAAACTCATTCCCTGGCAGAGGTGTGGAGCAATGCAAAGTCCCCTGCAGCACCTCTGGGGCTGGATCCAGTGTCCTGATGTCCTCAGGCCTCAGCAGGATGTCACTGGGACTCTGTGACTGCAGCTCCTGTTCTTCCTGAGCGCCTGCTTGCCTGCTGGCACAGCATTCTGAGCATGAGGGGGGACAAGGACAGTGGGAAAGGGGCACCTAAATGATCTTGTACTACATGCTGGCTTCTTAGAGGAAGAGGAGTCTTGAGCTCCTCACTCACTTGGCTCCTTCTGCTGGGAAAAGAAGGGCCAAGTTGCAGCCCTGGGACCTGAAAGCTGCAGCCCCAGGACCTGAAGGTGGGTCTAAAGGCACAGGCTGAGGTTTGTAGCTCTGGGGTTTTTACTTTGGCAGATGAACTCGTAGAAAATCATCTAAGGAAGCAGAATTGCCCAACAAAGGAAATAACAATATATCCCTTTTTGTGTGTGTTTTTGTTTTCCCCTGCAGTAACCACAACTCTCTCCTCCTGGTCCGGGCATGCCAGAAAATGCAACGAAACAGCCAAGTCCTATTGTGTCAATGGAGGGGTGTGCTACTACATCGAGGGGATTAATCAGCTGTCGTGCAAGTAAGTGAGTGGAGTTCTTGTGTCAATATGGAAATTTCTTGGCTGAGGGAGAGGAGACCTTTGTGCAACTGCCAGAGTAGTGGGGGGAACTCTGAAATTCTCCTGGCAATTGCAGTTTGAGCTGTGCAGGTTCAGGAAGGGGCACTAGAGGGGCAGGGGTGGGGGGCAAGGATTTGTATTTTCCTTTGTTTTGTGCGTGTCACTGTTCACTTTTCCTGGCTTTTCTCCCTCTAAGAATATGCTTGTCCTGGCTGTTTCTTTTCCCTTTGTCCCCTTTCTCCTCTGCAGCTTCAGGGGAAGTTGGGTCCCTTTTGCTCTCCCTGAGCTGACACGTCCTGTGCTCCAATTAGGGGGACTTGCAGGGGCACAGCCTCCTCCTGCCCCTGGGACTGGAGGGGTCCCTTGCTGAGACCTGCCCTGACCTCTCCTGTATCTCATGGGCCCAGGGTTAACCCCAGGCTGTTCCCCTCTCTGTGAAGCTTTGTGGCCACTGTGGGATGTTTGTTTCCCCCTTCAAACCTGCAAGAAAAAACAGAGATTAAGTTATACTTTAAATTAACTGCTTTGAAGAGTTTGGAGAGGGGCTGCACAGCCTGAGGGATGTGGAATGGGATGTGAGACTTTTTCACCCCTGGCTCAGAGCCAGAAAGCCCCACAGCATCTCACACCTCACCCCCCAAGCCTCAGAGTGCCTGTGGATAAGATGTGCAGTCTGACTGCCAGTGCTGGAGGTGCAGGAGCCCAGAGCCCACCTGGACCTTCCCTGGGCTCCTGCACAGTGAGCAGGAGGTGCATTCACTGAGCAGATGGAATCCTCTTCTGAGCTCACCTGGTGACCCAGGCATCACTGCCCAGCTTGGAGAAGCCCAGAGCTGACAATTTTCTCCCTGTGGAACCCAGAGACCTCTCGGTGGAGACTCCCAGCCAAAGGTATTTCCATCTGTGGATGTCAGCCTGGCAGCACTGCAGGATGATGCTCATCAGGTACCTCAGCTCCTCAGGCTGTAGAGGATGCACCTGAACAGAACCCTCACCCCTTGTGGGCTGGATCACACTGAGCACAACTCCTCCCTTCTCCCAGCACGCCTTTGTTTCGGCAGAGAGCAGCAGAAAAGGCCATGAGGAAACACATCCTGCTGAGCTCTTGTGCTCTCACTTCCCTGTGCAGGGTCAGCTGTGGTGGAAGGAGCATCTCCCAGCTCTCCCAGACTTGCCCCTTAGACACAGAGAGAGCTGGGTAGCACAGAAACCAGAAGCTGTGGCTTCCACCTTTCCCATGTGCGTGGAGTGGGAACAGCCCTTGTCCATCACAGCCCTGTGCTTTAGTGTAGCTGTCACTGCCATTGGCTTCTCGATGGCACTGTGGGCTCATCCTGTCAGTGTTCCCCACAGGAAACACGACAGAAACCCCAGATAACTGATCAAAGTCACAGCCACTGTTCTAGGGTAGCTGAGCCCAGGAAGCCCCAGAAATTCCACTCTTTCCGTTCTGGGAAGGGGTGAACCCTTAAAGTCTGGAGGAGTGTGTCAATCAACATCTATCTGCAAGCAATGGGGTCATGGCAGAAGCGTAGATTTCCAGTCTATTTCTTTTGAGAAGAACTTAAACCCAGATCAGAATCCAAATCGGATCCATTTCTAATTACACGAGCTACCTGAACTCCTACCATGCATGAGGATCACTTTTTCCTAGTGAAGGATACTGTGGTAGATGTCAAACATCTTCAGCAGACAGACTGTTTGAACCAAAGTAAATCCAGCCTGGTGAAGATACAGCCTACCTTCCATCCAGGCTGCTCTGACAGCTGATGAACAGAGGGAACGTTCAGGGATGGGTTCCAATAAGATCTGATGTGCCACACAAAACAGACCTAAATTATTTCTCACCATTTGAAAGCCTCAATTCCTCACTTGCAGATGGTTTTTCTGATGAGTTCCAAGGTACCAATTGCTAAAACCAGATGGGAACTGAGCAGGCGTGAGTGGAAGGGCAGGAAAAGTGTCACCCAGAAGGAGGTGCTGGGAAGGGAAGGTCTGCACTGTCACTGTTCATCTGCCAGGAAAGGTGGCTCCATGTTCACAGAAACCTGGGGACCCAAGTGCCTTCCACTCAGCACAGTCACTTCTGATCTTACTGCTTGAGGAGATCTCTGGACGTTCGTTCTCCTTGGGTGTTTTTATCATTAAATCACAGGCTGAAGATAAGAAAGCCTGGCTTTTGAACTGGTGAAGTTTTAGAGTTTCTGGATTCTGGAGGATAATAATTATTGATGAATGTAGAAGCAATTGAACTGAAGAGTGTTTCCCATAAAATGGCTCTCCCAATGACAAGGGTGATTTTTGAGGAAGATGCTGATGAATAAACAGACTTTACCTTTGCCTGCAAACAAAAAGCTGATGTGTTCCACAGCTTCCTCGTGGCACCAGGACAGGAGATCTGCTGCTGTGGTTGGTGAGAGATGCAGGAGGAGAAAGGAGAGGAGGCAAAGGTACAGGCTTCAACCTTCATTTGTGATCTCTGCAAAAGCAGCCCTCCAGCCTCACAGCCTCTGAACCAGGAGCATGGGAGAGATCAGAGGGTTCTGCTCACAAACTCCTCAAGTGCTCTGGAGATCAACAAGAGCCACGTGAGCAGCTCCAGCCAGGAACAACGTGTGTCCATGTGCTGTGTCCATGTCACTCTTCCAATGGGACTCAGCAGGGCCTGGGGGATCTTCTGGCCCCCTGTGCCAGCTTGCAGCCCTCTCTCACTGAATGCTCAGGGGATTCTACCCTTCCCCCCCAGCACCCCTGTGATGTTACCAGCCTCTCCAATACCAGAATTTTAGGGTGTTCTTGTTCACTGCCTGCCTCCATCCTGTGATCAGCCTCCTGGGGTGGGTTCCATTCCTGCAGCTGTCCAGAAGCACAGGAAATCCTTCCTGTAGATGTTCCCCCTGGCAGTCTGGACCGAAAACAGCAGATGAGTTCTCAAATAATTTATTCTCCTGGTGTGGTTCACGCTCGATTTGCAACAAATATCGCCTAAATTGGCAGCTGGCCTTTTATTATTATTATTTTATAACAGGCTTCCCAGAAACGTGTTCCTCCTGGTCTTTTAAATCCTGAGGAACAAAGTATTTGCTTGTAATCCCACTTCCTCCCTCCCTTTTTAATGCGCTTCAGCTAGACCTTGAACAAAGCATTTTCTTCACTGAGGAAGAGCCCAGAATGGGCTTGGATCTGTTCCAGAAATTGTGTCTTTCTGGATTGTGTTCTCCCATAATTTTGGTCCTTAATTTGAAGTAAATTCTACACATGCTGGTGTCAAAGGAAACCAGAACATGAAGCAATCCTGACTCTGCAAACAGAACCTAACCTGGATGTTAGATGGGAAAAATGGGATCTGCCTCAAATATTCTGCAAATTTTCTGCATAAACCTGGGAAATGACTGAGCCACACACAGACAGAACTGCCTCATCAGCCCCTGTAAATTAAAAAGCCCCAGGGTCCTGACAGGAAGAATTTCTTGACCCTTCTCCAGACCATTTTGCCCAGAGCAGCCTTAGGAGCTGGGCTCCAGGGCAGTGCCAGGTTTGAGTAGAGCACATTGAGGAGCCACAGAAGGGATGCCCACAGACAAGTCTTAAACTGGGCTGGGACAATCAGTGGTGCCTGGTTTGTTGTGTTGGGATGACTGGCAGCCTCTGCTCTTGGATCTGCCTCCATCCTGGAGCCCAGTGAGTCCTTGGCACAACTGAGAGCCCCTGGAGGCTGCTCCAGTCTTTTATTGCTGGGTGCCCCACAGGGCTGTGCTATCCAAAGAGCAGGAATGCTCTTTTTCCCAGTTAGGTCTTGGCACACATTAGGTACAGTTGGGGTCTTCCCAGCCAAGCAAAGTGAGCAAGTCAGGTCTCATCACTGCAGAGCCTTCTCTGCCCACTGAAATGCTCTTCATGACTCTTTTGTGTGGTCAGTGGAATCAAAGTGACCTGCCCTGGGCCAGGATCTTGTGTGGGATCGGAAGACTGGAAGAGCATTACAGAGCAACACCCCCACATCATGTTGGACCACTGGTGCTTGCAAGAATCAGGCTGGAGGATTTACAAATGCTGACAGATAAACAGACTCTGGGTTTGGGGTGACAGCTCTGTGAGGGAGGCAGCTCAGAGGCCTGGAGCACCTCAGGCAAAAAAGTGAAAGTCAAGGAGAGAATAAAAAACAAAGCAAAAGGAGAAAAAATCAGATAATTTTAAAATTAATTGATGAATCCAAGTCACCAATAGTCAAAATCACATGTTCACCTCCTCCAAATACGTTGCTTCCTGCAGATTTTCCCAGGAAAAGGAAAGCTCATTCTGAAGGGTTGGTCACACTGGCAGCTCCCCTGTGCTTTCCAGAGCACCACCCAAAGGTGTGAGCAGCACAGGGATCCTGCAGAGCTGTGAGCACCACAGGGATCCTGCAGAGCTGTGAGCAGCACAGGGATCCTGCACAGCTGTGAGCACCAGAGGGATCCTGCAGAGCTGTGAGCATCACAGGGATCCTGCAGAGCTGTGAGCACCACAGGGATCCTGCAGAGCTGAGAACATCACAGGGATCCTGCAGAGCTGTGAGCATCACAGGGATCCTGCAGAGCTGTGAGCACCAGAGGGATCCTGCAGAGCTGTGAGCACCAGAGGGATCCTGCAGAGCTGTGAGCACCAGAGGGATCCTGCAGAGCTGTGAGCATCACGGGGATCCTGCACAGCTGTGAGCACCAGAGGGATCCTGCAGAGCTGTGAGCAGCACAGGGATCCTGCACAGCTGTGAGCATCACAGGGATCCTGCAGAGCTGTGAGCATCACAGGGATCCTGCACAGCTGTGAGCATCACAGGGATCCTGCAGAGCTGTGAGCAGCACAGGGATCCTGCACAGCTGTGAGCACCAGAGGGATCCTGCAGAGCTGTGAGCAGCACAGGGATCCTGCAGAGCTGTGAGCATCACAGGGATCCTGCAGAGCTGTGAGCAGCACAGGGATCCTGCACAGCTGTGAGCATCACAGGGATCCTGCAGAGCTGTGAGCAGCACAGGGATCCTGCACAGCTGTGAACATCACAGGGATCCTGCAGAGCTGTGAGCAGCACAGGGATCCTGCAGAGCTGTGAGCAGCACAGGGATCCTGCAGAGCTGTGAGCACCACAGGGATCCTGCACAGCTGTGAGCATCACGGGGATCCTGCACAGCTGTGAGCAGCACAGGGGTCCTGCAGAGCTGTGAGCATCACAGGGATCCTGCAGAGCTGGGCTGCTCCTGGCAGCACTGTTTGCTCAGCTGCCCTGTGGCATCCGGAGCTGTTCCACCCCTGCCAGTGGCATTTGGTCAGCACAAGCTGCTCACTGCCCAGCCACAAGGACGTCACTGTGCCACGGATGTATGAACAGCTTTGTGGGGAGGTGTTGCAACCTCCTTGGAAATGAAGAGCTAGGGGTGAAAATCTCCACATCCTGTTCCAAATCCCCCAAACCAGCCGGGACTCGTCCCTTGGGTTTTGCATGCTGTTTATCTTGGTTGGTGACATCAGGTACCTTTTCAGGTTCAAGTGGCCCGTCTGTGCCTCCTGCTCAATGCTCTGTAACTCCATCAGACCCCTGAGGCCCATCAGAGTGTGGAAGCTGATCCTGCAACAGCCAAGGCTCAGTGAGGGCAGTGACGCTGATCCTGCGGCCGGGGCCGCGCCGCTGCCATCACTGAGCCCAGCAGTGGATGTCCCCGAGGTTTGGACTCCACTCTGCAGCAAACATGCCTTGATTAGCTGCTCTGGAGAAGGCCTTTGCATTTATTCTGGTTGCTTTCTTTTCTCCTCATCAGTGATTTTGTGGAGTGCAGCCTTTTGTGGCTCTGCAGAGCCTGATCATCTGGGACTGGTCAGGGGACAATGACAGAACTGTCTTCTTTTTCAGCCCTTCCCACAAAAAAAGCAACGTGCTTGAAACATTTTTTTTTTCCATTTGCTTACTTCAGTGCATTGTGTCTTTCTGCTATGGCTTGTCTTTATCTCATTATTTTGAAGCACCTGCTCATTCACATTCTTCTGTAGCGTGGATTGCTTTATGAGAGCTACTGAATTTGGCATATTTAAATAAGATCTGGGGGCACAAAGGAAATGTGCCAACCCTTGCAAGATTTAGAGCAACAGCTGGACAGAAAATGTTTTGCTTCCAGCAGGAGCACTATGCTATGAATAAATAGTAGCAAATAATAATTAACAATAATTTTTGCCCTGATACAGGGCAAAATGTCAAAGTTCCTCAATTTTCAGAAATGAGTGCCCAGCAAACATCATAGAAATGAGTCATTCAAACTATTTCGGTTTGAGATTTTTGAGATGCTTTATTTGACTGATCATCTTACTGCATTTTTGCTACCATGTAAATATCTCACTGCAATTCATCCTGAACCCAAGAGCAGAATTTTGCAGATGTTTTCAAAATGGGGTTTAAAAAAAAAAAAAAAAAAAGAGATCTTAAGGTCAAAACTAAAAGAATTGGACATTTTCCAGCAATAATAGAACTAATAGAAAACAGAATCTGGTCAGAAAAATTGCTGACCAGTTTTATCACTGGCATTTGCAAGTAATTCTCAGAGGCAGCAATCAGACACAGAGAGATGGAGTTAAGCAAGGGCAGTTTTGGGAGTCTCCACTCAGCCTAGAGAGGGACAAGGTGCTGTCTGCAGGAGATTGGTGCAGCCTTGTCCTTCCCCAGGACCATTCCTACAGACACACCCTTGTCCACTTCCCTTGTCCTTTGGGGAGAGACCCCTTGGGCCCCTGTGAATGCACCATAAAGTCCAGAGGTGATGTTTGCAGGGAACTCCACCATCTGGGAAGTCCCTGCAGGAGTTTTCCAAAGAAGGAGGGACTCGGTTTTGCTGGGACAGCCAGGCAGAACCTCTTGAGTGAAACATGCAGGAAAAAGGATACCATGATCACAGAGCAGCTCAGAGCTCTCAGTTTCAGTGAGCCTTAACATTCAGGTATATCCCTCACTGCAGAAGAGCTGCCCTCACCACAGGCAGATGATTTTAAGGCAGAAGGGCTGATCTCCACTGCTCTTCCTGTCCACACTGGGAGACTCAAGTGCCAAGCACGCTGGAAATTTCTTTTCTTGAAGTCACATCTGGGGCCACAGTAATAAATAATAAATAATCTTCCACAGCCTAGAAGTTAGAGACAGATTTTAAAAAAGGATAAAAAAACTACTACATGCTCTCAAAAGTCTTCTGGTCACTGCTTCTGCCTGCAGCCTTGCTTAAGAGGAGCCAGAACCCAGGTGTGCCAGGGTGGCACGTTGTGTCTTGACAGCTTGTACACAAGCCTGGGAGGTGACAGAAGGTGCTCTTGCTCAGGGGGGCTTTTTTTCTGTCACTTCTCTCCATGCTGATTCACTTTTCACTAAAGATGAAAAGCCTGAGCTGTCCTAGGCACAGAGAAGAGTCTGGAGAGCTCCTCTCCCCACCCACGCTCGGCTGACTGCAGGGATCTGAAGATGGGCTGTATGGTGGCTGTCATGGCATCAAAGCTTCTTTGGCACCTTTTTGTTTTGCTTTTTCACTTCTTACCAGTTCCTTTCTCTGGGCTTTTATTTTTCTTCCGCCAGTTTTCCCATAATTTTTGGTCTTTCCTTAATGGCATGCAGCCTCAGTCACACTGGAGTTTCAGCCTTGGCTGACCTCTTGCAGATGTGCACCTGAGATAGTTTTAGCTCCTAAAGGAGTGACAAAACACCCCTTTTTGGGGTGGGACAATTCCTTCATTCAGCAGCACCCTTGAGTCCCTTGGGTGTGCTCACAACATCCAGGAAATCTCAGATCCCAGAAAGATGGGAAGCATGTTGCAAGCTAAACTGGATTCCCTTGAAGACTCTGTGAATAAGTTCCTGACTCCATCAGAGTCAGGAACCTACAAAAAGGATTGGGAAGACACCTTCTCTTTTGGATTCCTTGCTCAAACCCCAGTGCAGTCTCTGAAGGGTTTCTCCAGCCCTGCTTTCCTGGGGCTGTCTTTGTGAGTCTGTGCCACCCAGTGCCTCAGGTTTGTGCTTTTTTGGTGACAATGGGGCATCTTCGTCACTCCCCAGCACCAGCTTCCTCTGCTTCATTGCAGGGAAGGTCAGCAGGCCCCGTGTCTGATGGTCACCCCTTGGCTGGGCTTTCCTTGGGAGCTGGCTTGGGGTGGCTGGGACATCTCCCTTTCCTGTGTCCCAAGATGAATGTCCAAGAATGAGAAAAAACTGCCAATTTTTCAAAGATATTTGCCTGACCAGGGAGTCCAATTTCCAGTTTCAGAAGTAACTTGGATACTGAGAAACTGAAGTGTGTGACTGGAGAGATCAGTGCAGCCTCATGCAGAGCCATGCCCTGAAGTTCTCCATGAGCAGTTTGGGGTGCACAAATAGCCCAACACACTCTCACTTTGAGGTGTGAGCACAGGTCCCAAAAACACAAATGCTGACCCACATTTGGTCATGGGCAGTGAGGGTGCAGCTGGTTTTTTTGCACAGCTCAGATTTTACCCAAATTGCAGTGAAATCCAGCAAGAAATCAAATACCAAAGCCAGCTCAGTGTATGTCCATGATGACGTACAACTACGAAAAATCAAAGTTTTCTGCATGGAGCCTGGACCTGAACCTGCACCTGCACCTGCCCCACCCCAGCAGACGCACAGGCTGGGAGTTGCCTGACACTGTGCTGTGGCTGCTCCAGCCTCTTGCTGTCCTTTGCAGTGGAGCTGAGCCACCAACATCAGACTTGGCCTCTGATTCACCTGCGTTTTACTGAGGTGGCTTTCAGTCCCTTCCTTGTTGACCACTTGCAGATCACTGTGGGACAGTGAGATCTTTTGGGTGGCATCTGAGAGTGAGGAAGGCCTGACATGTACCAGGTGCAGAGCCTGCAGCTTTGCTCACAAAAAGTTGAAAAACAGATGTTAAAATGCTATAAAGCCCTCTGGAATTCAGAGGAAAAAGAGCTCTGTTGAGAAGGGAGGGAGTGAGTTGTGGGACAGGGAGGTGAGAGCTGGGAGTTCAAGCAAGCTAGGGATGCTGTGCAGGACTATCCAAGGAATATCCAGTGGAAACGAGATGAGGTGAGGGAGGGACACGAGTGCCAGGGAGAGAAGTGTTTGACCACGCCAGGCTGGGCTCCCATCGCTGCCCAGGCTCACCTGCAGCTGCAGTGGGTGACAGTGCAGAGGGCACAGGTGCTGCTCACCCTGGGTGGTTCTGCAGCTCCTGCTGCACCCCTGCCCATGGCCCTGTGCTCCCCAAACCTGGCTCAGCTGGAGAGTGCTCTGGGGAGCTACTCATGGGCTGGTGCCAATGCCTGGTGGCCCTGGACTGCAGGGCACCTTCCCTGCCACCTGAGCATCACGTGAATGTGTCACCGGTGCCCATGAGCTGGCACATCCAGGTGACCTAGGCCAGGACAGCCTGAGAGAGCCTCCCATTGGGGCAGCCTGTGAGACCCCTTCAGCTCAGCTTTCTTCTCTGTCCCTTCCTCTCTGTTAACACAGAGACTCTGCACTGCTTTCTCTCTAACCTCCCCAGGAACACCCTGTGGGTGTTTCTGGGCTCATAGTGGGGAGATGCTCTCCACACCCAACGCTCCTGTTGCCTGAGCAGCTGCTGTTGCCTCTTGCCAGCCTACAGAGCAGCTCCACGGAGTCTCTGAAAGCAGCACCCAGCCCATCTCAGCCTTCCTGCAGGTGAGAAGGAAGGAGGCAGGCAGGGCAGGGCAGAGCAGGAGGGGTTTGGCTGCCCACTTGAAGACCCAGGCCCAAACCAGAGCTGGAACACTGATGTTGCAGGAGCCTGGTTAAAGCAAAGCAAAGAGTAAATACGCATGTAAAGCCTTTATTTTTTCCATTCATCACAATGCACTTTTTATTTCTGACCTTAGCCTCAAGAACTGTGCCAGACATGTTCTGTGATTTCTCCCCTTTTCCCCTCCAGATGTCCAAATGGATTCTTCGGACAGAGATGTTTGGAGAAACTGCCTTTGCGATTGTACATGCCAGATCCTAAGCAAAGTATGTTTGAAGACAAAAAATGCACCACACTACTTAAAACCTCCCGGGCACAGCGGTGGATGTAGAGTGGTCTAGTCAGGGATGGCTCTTGGTGTCAGCTTTGGGTAGGGCTTAGGGCTGCAGGTAAGGGTGAAGGCTGAAAGCAGGCAGATAGGAGCCGTGGAGGGGATCAGAAGGGGCCTCAGTTCAGCCTGTTTGGGTGTCATTTTGCTATCTTGTTTCTCTCTTTCTGGTTTTCTCTCTTCCGGTAGGTGTCCGATCGAATTCACAGGAGACCGGTGTCAGCATTTCGCAATGGTCAGCTTCTCCAGTATGTCTCTTTCTACTTCTCTCTCTCCTTGTTGTTGTAGCTCTGTGTCATGTCCTTAAAGCAGGTTCTTCTGTTCTCCAAGAGCCCTGTTCCTTCCTGTCTTGGGCACTCCCAGCTCTGCTTGGTCCTAAGAGGAGCTGTGATGGTGTCCAAGAGGAGAACCGGGGCTCTCGTTATCTCCCCGTTTGTTACAGTGGGCTCTGCTTTCATTTCTGATTGATCTGAACGCTGCTTGCTCTTTCCAGGCAAAATGCAAACAAGGCCCGAGGTTATGTGATGGCTGTGCTGTGTGAGATGAGCCTGTGCTGTATGTGGAGCTGGGCCTGCCAGCATTGCTGTCCTGACACCGACTGTGCAAGGCAGGATTTGGCCATTTCCCCTGTGCTGCACAGGGCAGGATTTGGCCATTTCCCCTGTGCTGTGCAAGGCAGGATTTGGCCATTTCCTTTGTGCTGTGCAGGGCAGGATTTGGGCATCTTCTCACCACTCTTGTGAGGGGGGTGTGAGTGTCCTTGTACCCACGGAGAAAATCCCAGCGATGGTGTGACTGTAATGAAATCACTTTGCAGTCTGTGGCACAGGGGTCACGCTGGTGGCTGCCACTGCCTCAGGGTTTGCCAGCCTCTCTGGCAGGCAGGATTCAGGATAAACCTGCCAGCTGGGCATCCTCCTGCACACAGAGGTGTTCCTGTCTCTCCTAGGGGGCTGGACAGCATTGCATATGGGATTGAGTCTAACTGCAGTGGCTGATCCTTTAATGCATTCCGTGGGTGTAAATACACTTTGCACTCAGTGCTTCCCAGTTTGTAGTTTCCAGTTCCTTCAGGTCTCACTTACATACATGACTAGCTCATTTTGGTCAAGGTGGGTAATTTGTCTGGGTCCCTGTTCAGTCAGTGTCCCAGCATCAGTGAGATCCTGTTCTGGGTAAGGAATGACCTGAAAGGAGATGCAGTTACAGTCCAGGAAACCTGTGACCCTCCCTGTGACCCTCCCTGTGACCCTCCCTGTACCCTTCTGTGACTGTCCCTGAAACCCACCCTGCCTCCTGGCTGCCTTGGACCACCACAAATGGTGGGTTTAAAAAGAGGCTTTTTAAGAAGAGCCAAAAAAGAGGCTTTAATTAGTGGTAACCAGAGGAGAAACGCCTCTTCAGGAGGGTTCCTTGATTGCCAGAACCCCTCTCCCACTGCTCTGGGAGGGATCCTGCCCTGGCAATTGCAGGCGGCTCATTAGCACGTGCTAATAACTGGCAAGTGCTGGAATTAGCTCCCTTGCATGGAGCATACAGACAAGATGCAAATGGACTTTGTGGGGCCCTTGGGACAGCTCAGTGTTTTTGCATTGCCTTTTGTTCCAAATTGGCTTCTGAAGTTGAAACCTCCATTGATTTATCCTCCCTGACTCCATCATCCAAGCAAGCTCTTTTTAAAATGACAACTCGAGATGTTCTGTTTTGATCTTTCACCTGATGCTGAAGGGTTTCCTTCCCTCCTGGAAGCTCGGGGTGCAGGGATGGGATGCTCACCCCATGGAGCTGATTTGTAGCATCTTTCATGGGTTGGTGTCCAGCAGGCTTAAACATTATTGCTGCCATGCTGCAAAACCCAAACAGGGGTGAAAATGAGTTTTATGTCAGGAAAATGCCTTTTGAGAGCATTAATGGCAGGAGTAAACAGCATGTTGGTTTTCCCCCCAGCTTGCAGAATCCAGCTTTTTATGGGACTGAGATTTGTTTTAACTTTATCCACGGGTTAGAGGAAGAATGCCAGCTTTAGGACTGACACATGTACATTTCCTTACCTCAAAAGTCTGCTTTAGCCACAGCATAGTAAGGGAAAAACAGCTTAACAATGCAGGCTACCTGTCTGAACTTGGATAAAATTCATATAAGAAGATGATTCATACATGTTTATAGCTGTTTTCACTTTCAGGTCACAGCTGGGTGATACAGATAGCAGCAGCACTGAAGAAAAGCTTGCTGTTTTTCTGAGTAGGGAAAGCATTTCACCCAAGTGTGGACCCTGCAAATGCTTCCCTTCCACTTTGATCAATAATTAGGACACAGGAGAAGTTGCTGATGTTCTCTAATTCACTCAATGCTTCATCCCATATGGGTTCTGACAGGTCAAAAGCTGAAACAGATTAAATGAGGTTCAGGCATTTCCACTGGAAATAAAATAGCTCTGTCCTAATTCATGTTTTGAGAACACTGCCAGCATTTGACAGATACTTAAATAAGGACACCTATATTGGTGTTGTTTGAAATGTATTTGGGGTATTTCAGTTTTTCAGGCCCAGATTGGATCCTCCTGGTTCTTTAATATGAATATTAAATATGACTTTTAGTAGGTATATCCCGGGGCTGAGCCAGAGTCTCTGCAGAGTGAGCTAAATTGAAGATGCTGTTCTGGAAAGATGTGGCAGAATTCAGATATTTTGCTGAATTGGGGCCACAGATGGAGATGGTGCAGCATCCCAGCATCGTGCCAGATGTTGTGTGCCCTCCTTTTGGGAGCAGCTTCCCACCTTTCTGGACTAAACCCTAATTCAGATTTTGCTTAGGTAAAAATTCCCCATGTTCTCCAGGAGTCCAGGCTGTCTTTGTCTCTTTGACAGGTAGCTCTGGAGGTTTGTTTTTCTCTGATTGCCCAAAACACCTGCTAGACTGCTGCAGTCATTAAGATGAAAATTAGGTGTATTTAAGATGGGTTTTCTCACATGTGATGTTTCTTTTTGTTGCTGTTCCAACCATATGAGCAGGTGCCTACTGCCAGCCCTGCTGGATATGTGCACCACTGCTTGAAAATGAAGAGAAAATGCTAAAGATGGGGTTTTTCTCCATGTCATGCTCACACTGATGCTGTTTTCTGACAGACTGGTGCAGAGGAACTCACTAGGAATTGTATTAGTGGGGTAGCTCAGAGAACCCCCAGTCTGTCCTGGCTCTGCCCACACATAAGGCTGATGGATCAAGGTTTGGAGATCACTTTGTTTAGGCTTTAACTAACCTGTGAGAAGAAAACCTGATAGAGGGACAGTAAAGCCACGTTTAAATCAGCTGAAATTTCAGCTGCAGGGATTTAATGGCAGTGAGCAGAGGGGACAGTGATTGTCTGCAATTACTGCATGAAACAGAGAATGCCCTGGCTGATGAGAACAGAGAGAGTTATTTCCATGGCTGATGAGTCATTAAATCCTCTTACTAAAATGTTTTTCACATCAAGGTCCTCATGACTCCATGTCTCCATAGGCAAACTCGTGGGAGTAGCTGTCAGGTGGCTCCTGTGGTACCTGCAGAGCCACAGATCACAGATGTGTCTGTCCCTGCTTTAGTGAGAACAGAACAGCTCAAACTCTTGTTCCACATCCAGAATGAACCCACAGAAATACTCTCCATGGACCATTCAGCCTCTGCAGCCTGATTTTCCTCTCTGCTGGCACACCTGGGTGAAGAGTGCGGCAATATCCAAAATAATATCAGCATAATAACAATGCAGCAGTATTCTGACCCAAAAAAGGGTCAGGAAATCTTTCTGAGAGCTTCTGCTGGGTGCTGGAGGCTCACCCAGTGTGGAGCTGCCTCCTGGGCTCAGCTCCACAGGCACAGCTATGGCTTGCAGCTCTTCCCAGAAAGCAGACCCATGTCCAAAATCATCCTTCCTTCTAAGAAACTCTTTTTTCTCAAAGCTGTGCTGGCCCCTGTATTTCATAGCTGCCTGTTCTACATCAGAGCAAGATCTACCTCTATCTTCTGTCTTCTACAAGCAGCTTTTGAGGTCTTTGTTAAATCCTCCTGAAGGTTTACTAATAACTTGCCAGGCTTTGGGCTGGGTGGTTGTAAAATATTTGTAAGACACATTGGCAGCTATTTCAGTCCTGGTGCAGCTGAGATCCTGAAAGTCAAACGTGGTCAGCAGGAACATTTGTATGTTTCCTAAGTCTGCACATTTGGATTCTTTCCACTTGTGATTTATGGAACAATTTAGAAAATTGGGATAAAGTTTTATATTTATGCTTCCCTCTTGCCTGTGGAAACCGAAACTTCATCTTAACTTTGCTGTTTATTCATCTCCACAAATAATCATCACCAATCTGGAGGACAAATGTCATACCATTCATCTTGGTTAGTGAAACATTTTCATTTTCTACTTTGTGATCCAATTAAAGTTGCAGGCTGTAGCCTGCCTGTAAACACCCTAGAACAGAGCTGACATTCACATGCAATGTCATCCAGCATATTCTCCATTTTTACCCCGTATTTAATTCTTGGTTTCTTTACAAATTGAATTTTAATTCGTAGTTGGAGCCTTCCTAGTGGTCTGCTTGGAAACTCAGAGCAGGATTTTCATGTATCCATTGGGAGAGCAGCTTTTTCTTCAGCCTCTACTCAAGCTGTGCTGGTGGCTGAGCCACCGTGGAGCAGTGTGGGTTTATTGGGTGAGAGGCTTCTTGTTCTTCTGGAGGCTGGGGTGTGTTGGTCACCACCCTGGCAGGTAGAAGTGACCCTTCTGATGGGTGGCCTCTGGAACCTGGCTCCTCACGCTGAGGTGAAGTGTCCTCGTGAGCAGAGGGATAAATGCACCACTTCAGGCTCTTCTGGGAAGGTCTAGATCTGAATTTTAGCTTCTCTGTTCACCTCACTTATTCAGCAGTGCTTTCCTACCTGCTGTGACTGCAATACAAAAATGACAAGTGAAAGATTACTTCTTTATTTTACCTCACTTTCTGCTTCCTCCTCCACCTCTCACTCATCTGGCCCCCAAACCAACATTTAGCAGCATTTTAAATTCCACAGAGATCCTGCAGCTTCCCTTCAGTGGCAGGGTAACTGCTGACCACTGAATTACACTGAATTACACTGTGCTTTGGTGTGGCTGGGTAATTACAGGGGGGTTGTGGTTTGGCATGGCAGGGTTATCCCTCTCCCCAGGACACAGCACAGGTTACCCTTGGGATCTCCTCAAGTTCATTGTGTGCTCATCCACAGCAGAGTTTGAATACTGTGTTGTGTGTTTGGACTCTTGATGCTGCAGTACTGGAGAAGGTGAATGCCTGTGGAGTTTGTGGAACATTTACACTTTCTGTTCTTGGAGGTCCCATGTATCACCCAGCTCTTAACACAGGCACAGTGTCCTCTGTCCCCATGGTGAGCCCCTGTCTTCCGCTGCTCCCCTGGGAGAAACCTCAATCAGAGTCCTGCAAGTGCTGCTCTTGCCAATACAATTGATCAGCTACAAAATTATCATCAATTTATTATCCTGCTAGTCCTCAGATGTCAATTCTCCTCTTTGTTTCTTGCCTTGGAGCATGCTCTGTGTCCCAGAGAGTGTACTTTGAGGGAGTAATGTGCAGTAACTAAACATCTTATCGACGTTCTTGGGCCATCTGAAGGCCAAGTGAGCACAGCCACAGATTTCACAACTGAGGCTTTTATCCTTTTTAATCATCCTATACATCTACAGTTCAGGGAGAGTCATGTTGCTTGAGGTGTTACTCCCACAGGAATGCTTTACATGAAATGTTTCTGTCTGTTCATCTTTTAAAATGACTACAATACATCACAGCCACAAAGTCATGAAGTGAATGCAGGACTTTGTCGTTGGTCTGATGCTGAGAAACAGCATTTTCAGTAAGGTTCAGGAGGCACATTTGGAATGAGATTTTCCAAAAAAAGCCTCATGTCCCCAGTTCAGGTGGCTCAGGGAGTCTCCCAGCAGTTCAGGGTGCTCAGCTGCACCCCTTGCCCTGACCAGGGAGGATGTGTGGAGAGCAGACAGAAGGATGATGATGATGAAGGTCATGAGGTAAATGCTGTGCCCATTTCCTCAGCCTACAGCTGCCATCTCAGGGCTGTCTCACTCCAGTTTATTTGCATGGTAGCCTCTGGATAAAATCCTTCCAGTGGAGCTTGTCCTGAGGGAGCTGGAGAGGACAACAAGAAAGATGGAGAGATTTAGAAGGGCTTGGAGTGACAGAATAAGAGGGAATAGCTTCAAACTGACAGAGAGCAGGTTTAGATTGGATATTAGCAAGGAATTCTTCCCTGTGATGGGAATGAGACAGTGGCACAGGTTTCCCAGCCAGCTGGCTGTACCTGCTCCCTGAGGCTGGGGAGCCAAGAGAAACAGCAGCTCTGACACGAGAGGGACAGTGGGAAGGCTCGAGCTCCTCAGGTCCTGCCCACCACCTCTGTTCCCACAGGCATTTCTGAGTTTGCAAAAAAAACATGAAAATGTTTTGAATTGCATCGATTTGCAGCTGCAGATGTTGCAGCAAACCCTGGAATGGGGAGAAATGTGTGAGTGCAGATGGAGCAGCAGCTGAGATTTATGGATGAAATTTGAGGTATCTCTACGTGCATTTGTCAGTGTCAGGGGAAACAGGTGTGTGCAGTGGTAGGAGAACTTAGGAGTAGGTCAGGGCTGGATGTGATAAGGTTTAGGATTAATATATTCTGTCCAGTTCTCTGCTGCCCACCACATTCTGTCCATGTGTCTGCCACGTGTACAAAATGACTGAAATTCTCTGTAGAGTTTGCTGTTCCTTTTATACAAATGTGAGATATGAAGCACAGAGCAGCCAGGTTCTGTGCCTTTTAAATTATAAGAAAACCTTCAAGAACCCCACCTTCCCCCCACAAAACCCTCCCCTCAAACATCAGCATTGGTTTGAAGAGAAGAACCTGCTTTAGAACTCGTGTTTACATGTTCCATAACAATTAGTGCTAATTCCCCCCTTCCCCTGCCTAAATTCTGAACAGCACTGCAAAAGAAAGCCAATATTTCTGTGCAGCAAAAAGCAGTTCCTATGGAAAATATAATAAATAAATCTGGACATCTCCAAGCTGCAAATTATCTTGTGTGTGTGGTGATTGGGAGCAGCAGAGCTCACTTTTGAGTACAGTGGTAAGTATGGAGAACTTTCATGTTTATGTAAGAAAAGCTGTCTCTAGGTGAGGTCTGTTCCAGGAAAACTGCTGAAATTCAGGATACCTGCTTAGCACTGTTGATTCATTGGATAAGCTCCTGTGCTTAGCACTGTCTCTGCAGCATGAGCTGCAATCTCACTTGTGCTGAATATGAATCTGAAAGCACATGCTCCAATCTGGCCTTTTTGCAGCACACTAAAACAGTGCAGAGCCACAGCACAAGTGCAATTTGGAAGGCCAGGGGCTCGAGGGAAGCTTTCAGTGCAATTTGCACTTTCAGATCCATTGCCTTGCCCGGGCACCTCATGCCTGGCAGTGTCCAGGCTGCCCAGGGCAGGGCTGGCAGGGCTGGGGCTGCAGGGGCTGTGCTGCCAGGGCTGCTGTGCCCCTGGGCCAGGGCTGAGGCTGTGGGCAGCAGGATGGTGCTGGCAAGCCCCAGGTCCCTGCAGGAGCCCTCACACCCCTGTGCCCAGCTCTCCTCCCTGAGCACAGCCCCCAGGCACACCGGGATGTGGGAGAGCAGCCCTGGGGAAAGGGAATGAATGGTTTTTACCAGGCTCATGCAGTCTCTATGTGTTTTGACCTGTCAGGATTTGTTTCAGAACAAGTGTGCCTTTCCTATTTTTTTTTCCTTTTTTTTTTTTTTTTTCCCTGCCTAAACAGTGAATTCCATATCAGGTACTAACAAACATGGCTCATCTCAAAAGAATTCATAATTAACTGAAAGAATTCATAATTAACTTCCACTGCAATTTGTTTGGGTCTTTCTTTGCATAACGTGTGAGCTGTGGTGGGGGTTTGAAATGCTCTGAAGCGTACAGTGTCTCTGTGTGAGTGCTGCTGAGCCTACCAAAAGCTAACCTGCTGTAACTGCACAGTGTGTGTGTTTGTATTTTAGAGTTCTCTGACAGACCTGTTTTTCTTTTTCTCTTTCTCTTCCTTGTCTTCTTTCTGCATTGGCAGAGCATCTTGGATTTGAATTAAAGGGTATGGAACAACCATTCATTTATTAATCAGAAGCCATTAAGAGCTTCCCACATTATATTTATGGCTTTAATGGGATGATTAAAAAATCAGCTGTTCTGTTCTCTTCCCTGGCACCAAGATAGATGTTTGGATTGAAAAAAAAAAAAAAATAAAAAAATCCAAAACCAAACCAAAACAACAACCAAAACCAAAACAAAGCAAATGACAAATTCTAAATGTGAACCTATAAAAACGCACGTGTATTTTTAGCAGCACTTTTTTCTTTGTTCCAAGCAGCAGCGTGGTGTGTGTGGCGTGACTGGGATGTTACAATTGGCCATACATCTCCATTCAACATGCTTTTGTGTATTTAACTGAAAAGCTGGAGTCTGTGTCCATCCAAAAGGTTGCCAGCAGGCACCATTTGGGAATGGGCAGGCATTCCAGGAAGAAAAGTTCTAGAAATATCAGGGGTTTTATAGAAGTTGCCATCCCAGACACATTAACCTCCACTGGATCCTGCAAAGGGTCAGGATGAGCTTTGCTGTTCTTCCTCCTGCAATCTAGCAGCTTGTTTTGGTTCTTGAGCAGGATGAAATTGTTCCAAGAAAGATGGCATGAGACAAGTCAGTCTAGAAAACTATCCCGGGGAATTCAGTAGTTGCCCATGGGAGTGGAGGGTGTAATGCTGAGCACCCCAGTGGCAAACTTGGGAAAACACTGCAGGAAGTGAAATGCTTTTAAAAATATCCCCGTTGGGCATTTACCTGCTCCTGCCCAGTTGCTCATAATAATATTGTTTTCTTTCCATTCCGCTCAGTCTGGTTTTAGATATATATCAAATTATCCCTTGAATAAGCAGTTGGGAAATAAAATCCTTGAGGCACCCTGGAGTGTAGAAGCCAAGAGCAGGGAGGGCTGGTCAGGTGGGAGCAGAGAGATTGGGCAGCCTGGGATAGTGGGAGGTGGCCCTGCCCATGGCAGGGGGTGGGAGCAAGATGAGCTTTAAGGTCCCTTCAGACCCAAACCATTCGTGGATTCTGTGGTGATTCTATGATTGATCACTTAAAAGTGACACCTGGCAGTGTCAGCCAGAGCAGATCTTCACATGAAGATGCCTCAATTCCCTTTGCTAGAGGTATGGGGACACCAGTCTGTCAGCTGTGGATCCTAAATTGCCTCCTGAGGTCCCTGAGGTGGAGGGACACTGACTTAGTGAAGACGGAGAAATGAATCTCCTCTAGTTTCTGCATGCCTGATCCCCCAGGACTGGTGAAAATGTGTGAATTCTGTAGTCCAGGGCACTTCAGAGAAAGTGGTGCTGCTAATGCAAATACACTCGAACAAACTTTAAAATCGAGGATTTTTGACATCCCTTTTTTGTTGACCTTTTGTCCTTCCCCTCATCCATTCCCGACGTCACCACGGCACCGCACACATCCCGCCCCCAGTCTGCCTGTCCTCTGTCACTCGTCTGTCACTGTCATGCCTTGCTGTGACACCGTGGCTGGCCTGTGCCTCTGTTGGCTTTGTGTGGCACCACGTGGCTCGTTCATGGTGTTTGCTGCTGTAACAGTGCCCATGCTGCTGGTGAGGACGTGGTGTTTGTAGAGACACAAACAGGACGAGTCCTGCTCTGGGCTCTGACCTGCTCCAATACAAATTTGCAGTGTGCTCTCTCTCATTCCCTTTCTGTTGCTGTTGAGGTGGTTTTGTGCAACGTGAAGATTCTCTTATAGGGCATCAGCTTTAATGAGATGTTGGGAGCCAAGCTAAATCACTATCAGCAGATCATTCAGATTTTAGTGTGCAGCAGTGAGGCACAGGCTCACACTTCACTGCTTCACACAGCAGAGCTGTCAGCTCGAGGCAGAAAGGCCAAATCTGCATTTCTGATCGACTGAAACATTCCCTGTGCACTTCAGGTGAAGGTTCAGGACAGTCAGACACACCAGAGGCAGGGTCCCATACTGACATGATCACCAAACAAAGGCTGGGATTTGAGCCTTGGCCAAATAATTTTGTCCTGTTGTAGGTAAAAATTCCCCAACCAACCAACCAACCCCCAAACAAACAACAAAATAAAAACCCAAACAAAAAAACCCCCCATAGTTTTAATGTCTTTGCTATTTCTTCTCCCTCCATGATTCAAAGGGGATGATTTATGCTTAGGAAAAAAAGTCTTTGTAGCAAAAAAAGCATTGCTGGTGAAGAATCTTTGGAAAAATTGGCTTGACAGATGAACCTGTGCTGAAAACTGACCTCCCTCCCAGCTTTTTTTATATTTTTTGCTAAAGTAGTTTTTGCTGGTAGTAGCAATATTCTTGCCCAGTGCCATCAATAACCAGGATATGATCCCAGCTGGGTTTCCTAATTTGTATAAAATCTCTGAAACTCCTGTCTGAGGGAGGGAGCTGTACAGCTGGAATCCAGGTCCCAAAGATGTGCAAGAGCAAGAAAACGTGTCTGCCATGGTTGCTGATGCCTGGAGCAGGGCACCCGTACAAAAGAAATATCATTGATGGAGGAGTTCCACCCCAGAGTGGGTTCTTCCCCCATTCCAGCTCCACCTGGTTCTTTGTAAGAAAAAAGAAAATCCACAAGAAAGCTTTATTTATTATGTTTTGCATCTTTATGCCAGGGTTGTCTTTCTTGCCAGCCCTTGATTACCAAACCTTTCTCCACTGCCAGTTTGAGAGTTAGAAAGAGGTAACCGTTTTTCTTAGCACCATTTTTTTTTCCTTCAGAAGTGCTTTTTCCAGCCTGGAATGGCAAGCTGAAATTGTTCTAAATATCCAGTTGTCTGGAATGTTTCATTGCTTCCCCCTCACTTTTTTTTTTTTTTTTTCTCTAAAATCGGGTCCCAGGCAGATTTTAGTCTGGGATCAGCCCTGTTTCTCTTCTGGTTTTGTATTTGAGTGTTTGGTAGCACAGGAGGTATCACATGGTCTGTTCAAGGTATCTTGAATGGTGTGGTGAAGCACAGTGAGAACATCAACCATGGCATGACTTTTATTGCCTAATCTAGATGAAAAAACATACATCAAAGAATCTTAAAGAAGGCACAAACCCCAGTAACTTCAACCCTAGCACATAGTGTGGGGGCATGAAAAAAAAATTAAATTAATATTAAAGAAGGCACAAAGCCCAGTAACTTTAACCCTGACACGTAGTGTTGGGGGCATGAGGACATCGTTCACAGCTGCTGAACTGCAACACTCATGGCAGCTCTGCACTGAATCCTTCTCCCAGCCATCCAGCTGGAGAACCAAATTTCCTCTGCTGCTCTCGGTGGAGGTTGCTGGATGTCACATCTGCTCTGGTGTAGCCACGGAGAAAGAGGTGTCCTTGCCATGGTGTTGCTGCCCAGGTGCAGTGCAGTTACACTGCAAACATTTCCTGGGAGCTTTGGTTGATGGGAATGAATCCCCTCACTTCCAGCATGGTCTGGGTTTTGATGAAAGCGAGTGGCTCTTCTGGTTTGAAAGGCAGCCCGTGACACTTGGTGGTGTTTGAGAGAGGCAGCAGCAAGCTGCTCACATTTTGTGTGTGCCTCTGAGTTTCCTGGTGAATCAGCTCGTAGGGTTTCATTGAAAATCCAATCCTGTATTTTTATCACTCCACGCCCTTTTCTTTGCCTGACACGCTATCACTTTTCCATCCTCATGCTGCTTTTTGACTGTTCCAGGATGTCCCTTTCAGCACCTGCATGCTCTGGGGCCTGTTGCTCCGTGGTCCTCCCACACCACCCAGCTCCAGGGCATGCAGCAGCTGCAGGGCAGAGGCATCCTGAGCCAGGCAGAGGCATCCTGAGCCAGGCAGAGGCATCCTGAGCCAGGCAGAGACATCCTGAGTCAGGCAGAGACATCCTGAGCCAGGCAGAGACATCCTGAGCCGGGCAGAGACATCCTGAGCCGGGCAGAGCAGAGCCTGTGATCAGGGATCACAGGGTGTGTGTGCTCGTGGGGAGTGGGGCATGCTCCAGGGCTTTGTGCCAGGTAACCAAGGCATCAGAAAGGGGGATCTGCTGGAAGGGACAGGAGATTTTTGGGGCATTTTGAGATTAGTCACTGCGGGGAAAGAGGGGAAGGTGAGGAGTGTGAGTGCAGAAGGGGTGAGCTACCAAGTGAGAGGGAAAAGGTGCAGGGAAACAAAAAGAGACTTTTGAGGGGTGAGTAAGGCTGGGCCAGCTGGGCTCAGGTCTGGGGCAGCCATTAGGTGGGCAGTGGATTGGTAGGAGATCTGCCCAAGCCCTGTCCTCTGTGTCACCCCCACGCAGTGCTGGTTCCTGTGCAGCCACACTCAGCCCTGGTGCTGGAGCCCATCAGTAACTGGTTCCTTTCTCTCCATTTGCAGAAGCAGAGGAGCTCTACCAGAAGAGGGTTTTGACCATCACGGGAATCTGTGTTGCCTTGCTCGTGGTGGGCATCGTCTGTGTGGTAGCTTACTGTAAAACCAAGTGAGTATGGGGGGCTGGCAGGCAAGGACTGGCCACAGGTCAGTGAGTGGCACTGGTCATGCTCCACACATCCACGCTTTTCACCCAAATGCTATTTTTAGGGGATGGTGTGCTGTGGTATTCCCAGGAAGGTCTCATGCAGGAGGCCAGTGAAGCTGCCTACCGGACTGTGTCTGAATAGGATGTTTTCCTGGCACCATTTGCTTATCCCCTGGAGCAGCATCATTTTGCCCAGCCAGGTGATGCTGTTACAGGGAAAGCTGGCCCCCAAGCCAGCAGCTCAGCTGCTGCCAGCAGAAGCACACTGGGCTGTTGTGCAGGAGCTGTGGGCTCAGCTGTGTACATTGCAGGGACTTTTGGGGCAATCTTGATGGAATAGAAGACTTGGGAACCTCTTTTATGGTCAGCCTTCCCTGCCTGGACAGCACTTTTCTCCCTGCTCAGCCTGCACCTCAGTTCAGGGTGCCCCTGGGACTCAGTGGGTCTTGTGCAGCAGGTGTCCCACCGTGGGCATGGGTAGGCTTTGCCACTTTGTCCTTCATGCAGGACAGGTCAGGTGCTTTGTCACCGAGGCCAAGTCAGGACTTGCTTCCGCTTCTCCTTCTCCCCACTTTTCTCCTCCTCTGCCAGCTGGCTCTGCTGCATTGACTGGGCCTTGTCTTGAAAAAAGGACCCTGGGCCCAGCTTCCCAAACTGTCCATGACAAGAAAAGTTGACCTTTTGTGTGGACAAGCAGTAGGAGGTGTTAAGTGTTGAATGCCTTGTTTTGTGTTGTTTGCAACTTTCTGCAAACACTGTTGGAACATTGCCATGTCCAAGACTTGCCTTCTCTTCCATCTCTGGGGGCAGAGAGCCCCATGAGAGAAGCGTTCCTAATAGATTTTTTTCTGTTCTGAAGGAAACAAAGAAAACAAATGCATAACCACTTGCGGCAGAACATGTGTCCTGCTCATCAAAACCGGAGCCTTGCCAACGGGCCAAGCCATCCACGTTTGGATCCTGAGGAAATCCAAATGGCTGATGTAAGACCCTTTGCCTCCATCTCCCTGCATGCTACTGAGGGGCTGTTTTCCACCAGGGGTTTGACGTGGATGTGTATCCTTACACACCTGTGTGCTTGTGTGTGAGGAGCAAAGCGCAAACAAACTTAGCAAAAAGATAAGACTCTGCATAGAAACATTTCCAAAACCAACATCTGAAGGGAAATGTGACTTTGCTTTGAAGTACAGGATGAGATACAGGCATTTGGGATAGGCTTGTTTTGATTAATCAAGTGTGACCCTGATTTCCACTAGGAGAGATGTTCCCAATGTTTCCTGTTTATTGTGCTGTCCTGTCAAACCCCACTTTGTGGGATGACAAACGGGATCAGCAGTGACTGGAACCACCGTGGTGAAGCACGTCATGGTGATGTGGTCAGCTGTCCCTCAGCCCACCTGCCCATGCCAGGGGTTCTGTCCTGGCCAAGGTGGCAGGTCCTGGTGGGATGCCATTGTCACATCAATGAGAACAATCTAAGTCTCTTTAGGACAGGATCCAGAGGGCAGTTTAGTCACTCTTGTGACTTCAGTCGCATGAGATCCCCATCAAACTCTGTGAACTCAATAGGGCCATCAATGGGCTTAAGTGCCTTGCTGGACCAAGGCCTTGCAAGGGGTCAGAAAAAGGGAAGGGAGAGGCAGAGCCAAACAAGAAGAAGTGCTGTTAGAAATGAGTCCAATGAATCAGCTGCAAGCTCTGTTGGGTCACCCTTAGGATTTTAAAATTTAGCTAGGTTGGATCCCAACTGTGAAGGAAGGGGGAAAGGGAATTCTAAGAACCACAGCCCTCTGGCCCCATAGTACTGGCTGTCTCAGAGAGCTTAGTGCCCCTGTGAGAAGCAGGGCTGGTTGTTAGATGAAGGAATATCTCAGCATAAGTATTTGGATCACATCAGGCGTTTCTGTAGGTCTCACATGTCTGACAGGTTTCATGTTGTTCTCTTTTTGCTGGTCTCAGTCAGGTGAAACCAGCTGTGGGCAGAGATGTGTCTCTGCTCAGTAGCTACACATGGTTCCACTGTTCTCTGGGGAGCCCCTTGGCTGTCCATGCCCTTCTGCAATTCCTGTGCCACAGCCTTTTTCCAGTGTTCAAAGTGAAGGCAGAGAAAAGCCTCCACCCTCCTTGTCCCTTCTGGGTTCATTCAGTTCTCACCTGATTTCACCAGAAATAATCAGGCCAGCTATATTTTTCTTTGGCAGCATTCACGGACTGGTGGCTGATCTGTGTGATTCTTCCTGTTTTGCAGTATATTTCTAAGAATGTTTCTGTCACCGAGCATGTGATCCGAAGGGAAATAGAGACAACCTTTTCAGGAAGTCACTCCTGCTCCCCATCTCACCACTGCTCCACAGCCACTCCAACGTCCAGCCAGAGGTGATGTACACCATTTTCTCTGGAACTTTCTCCTGCTATTTGCCACAGGATGCTGTGAGATTCTAAGATTTTCCTTTCAACACCCTTCCTGTTTTCATGTGATGTTTGGCTCTGTAGTGTCATTCAGGCCATGTCTACACTGCAGGACTTTACTTGCACAGCTGGTTAGTGAGAGGTATGGAAAAGTGTGTTCCTTGACCTGCAGGGAGGTGCCAGCAGGATCCTGCAGCACTGACATAGCTGGAAAACAGGAGGAAGTGAACCTGTGCTTCCATGCTTTGCACAGACCCAAACGGGAGGAGGTAGGGAAGGTTTTGCAGGTTGTGTTTGCAGCCACACTGGACATCTGAAATACTTCTCCGAGCACACACAGGTTATGTGTTTCATATTTAGAATGTATTTGCCTACAAATGTGTGGGAGACAAAGTACACAAAATATCACAAACTGTTCTGATCAGTTCCTCAGAGTCGGGGTCTGACTTGGAAGTCCCAGGTTTTGACCAGAAAGAAAATGCTCCTGTGCAATTTATCAACCTCAACCTCAGGTGGTGGCACCTCTTTCCCTGGAAGTCATTCTGAAGCTTCTGGGAAAACTTGGTCTACCAGGAAAGTACCAATAATTCTTGTGACACAGGATGAAATATACCTTTTGTTTTCATTTCAAATTTTCATTTCAAAATAACCACTGGGGGAAGAATACCACAGCTTAGAACCTGAATCTTCTCAAAGTTTTTGAGAACATTTAAATTGCAGATGGACCTCCCTATTTTTATGATGTCCAGAAAAGTCCTTCAAATGCTCTAGAGGAAGTTCTGTGCTGTTTTGAGTCTGAATGTTCCATTTCCTCCTCTTAGACAGCTCTTGTGCTTCTTCCAGTGAGTGACAGGGGTTTTCCTTGGAGATCACTTGCATTTGATACATGGCTGGCTCCTGTCCTTCATTAGCCTGATGGGGTTGTCTCCATTCATGCAGGAATGCAGGAATTCTTCCAGCTAAAGCTTGTAGATGGCTCCAGGCAGGTTTCCTTAGGGTCGAGGCATTCCTCAGGGTTGAGCAACTGTTCTCAGCTACAATGGGCAAGATCAACTTCAGATATTGAACTTGGGTTTTCAGGTGAATTCCTCCCCAGATTCCTCTGGCTATACCTCCAGCAAGTAGAGAGGGAGCCAGGAATAACGTGATGGACTGGGAATGACTCCTTTTCCCAGGGAAATCCCACTCCCCATGAGCTAGACAATACCTTTTCCAGGTTTTTTCTGCATTCACACTCTTCATCCCAGCCCTGGCTAGGTGTGTGCAAGCTTGAGCCAGGTGCACAGAGGCTCCTGTGCCTGCAGAGCTGCACCTTGCTGGCCTTCCATGCTCACTTCAAAGGCCTGGGCCATCCCTGGGCACCTTCTGAAGACACAAAGGTGTGTCTGGAGGGCAGCATTAGCTCATGACAGCTGTAGGGAGGAACCTACCTCGTGTAGCCTCTAGTCCTGGCTACCTGCCACCTCATTTTCCCGAGTCAAGTGCAGCAAGCAGGTGCTTCTTGAAGTCACGCCAGAGGCAAACTACTGGCATAATCAGGCTCCATTTTACTCCATCAGCGCCTCTAATGAGGACGCTGTTTGAAGTTATAAATGAGCATGTGCCTGGAGCCATCAATAATTAACAAGTTCTTGGGAAGCCTTAATGAGGGCTGCTCTCCTCTGTAAACCCCCCCCAAAATCCTCCACCCACACAGCTCCATCTGGTGCGGTTTGGGAGTTCAGAGGGGCTGCTCTCATGGATCAGGTATTTCTGCAATGGTGGGGGTCAGTGTGGTGGTCACGGCACTGGTGGGACCCCAGTGTGCAGGTGGCCCCCTGTGTCCCCAGTGAGTCCAAGACTGGGGCAGGTGGGGCTCCAACTGCTCAGCACATCATGGTCTTTGTCTAGCACCTTGGAAGTGTTTTGCTGCCAAAATCTTTGGTAGACTTTGCTCTGCTAATTTTGAGTGGCTTCTCCTGGCTCCTCTCTGGTAGCAGTTCCAAAGGGGCTGTCACTTGGCAATGCAGGTGGCACATTTGAGGGAGCTTGGCTGACTTGCCTTGGCATAGCCAATGCGTTGTTCCACACCCAGAACGTTTTGCAAGCATAAAGCAGAATTGTCCTGGCCTCCTTCCAGAGGCTGTCCCATCCTGCTCCCAGACATTTATTCCATGGTGGGATAAATATCTACTACTGCACTGGTTTGCTTTCTTTGTCCTCTAATGGCATCTCCAAGAGAGAGCAAAGAAGGGCAAATCAAAGGTCAGGTTGGGAATCTGGGCATCCCTGACCAGATGTATCCTAAGGAGAGAGAAAGAGAGAAGGGGGACACCAGTGCAGAGGTGCAGAGCTGAACATGAGCGGTGCCTGTGTCTTTGGAGAAGAGCTGGGTGGGGATTCCTTGCTCACTGTCCACATGGGCTTTGCTCCACAGACATGAAAGCCACACCTGGAGCTTGGAGCAAACGGAGAGTCTGACTTCAGATTCCCAGTCTGGGATAATGCTGTCCTCGGTGGGAACCAGCAAGTGCAACAGCCCTGCGTGCGTGGAGGCGCGGGCTCGCCGCGGGGCCACCTTCTGCATCGAGGACCAGCGCAGGCCCACGACGCAGTACCGCGACTCCGTGGATTCCCTGCGCGACTCGCCCCACAGCGAGAGGTCAGAGCCCAGTGCTTGGTGCCCTCACAGCACAGCAGAGGCAAGCCATGCCTCTGTGCCAAACAAAAAATGTTTGCCTTTGCCAGCCCTAGAGCAGCAGTGCCATGGTAGAATTGGGGAAACTCCAGCCCTGGTCCTACCAGAGGAAGCCACTGTGCCAGGAGGCCGCTCTGATGGGGGCAGCAGCCAGCTCTGCCACCGTGGTGGCAATGTTGGAGCACAGGGGTGACAGGAGCAAAATATGCGTGGCTGCAGTCAGCAACTGGTAGAGAAACACTGGCTGAGAGAACACCCTGGGCAGCTTGGTGGGCTGGCAGCTCCAGTAAGGTCTGGCTCTCAGGTACCTGGGGCAAAGGTGTCTGTCCTCAGCAGTCCGGGATGGCCAGGTGTGCATGTGGGTACAACCCTGGGACAGGACTTGGTGTTACCCAGCCTTCCAAGGGACAAAAATGCAGAGGTGAGACACCAGCAGCAGCAGTAACCATTGTCCTCTTCCCGGTCTGGTTCCTCATGGAGCAGAAGCACACATCCACCCTTTGCAGGTAGCCATCAGTGACTCTTGGTGGCCACATGGACACTTTTGAGCAGTTACCCTTCAAGGCAGTGGAACTTGTCCATGGGGCAGAGGAGAAAGGCAGCATCTCCTGCTCTCATTTCTGTCCCTGGTCCATTCAGGCAGGCTGGCCCAGCTCCTGTGGGGATCTCACTCATCACAAAACACATGGGTAAAAAGGCTCTGGATGAGTGAGAGAGCCTGGGCAGGTGGAATTGGGCTGAACCACCACTGGGAATATCAAGAGGAAATAAGATCTGTTCCTTAGAAAGAGGTGGTGCTGAAGGAAGGGCTGTTGGGAGAGGGGCTGGACCAGACCTGAGTGTCCCCACTGATGTTTTCACTGGAGTAGATGAAAGTGGTAGATGACTTTTTGAGACATGAGATTTTTGCTAGGTCAGAGAAAGCAATGCCCAGGGTTTCCCTGTCTGCGGCCTGAGCAGGGAGAGGGAATTCCAGGGACCTTCCTCAGAGACAAGCCTGGCAGCTCCAGAGGGAATAGAAAGCAGCTGTCAGGCAGATGAGAGGCAGTGAAGCCATGACTCAGCCTGCTGGGAGATGCTGCATGGTTTGCAGCGATGCAGAGTGGGAATTGTGCACCGAGTCCCTTGGGAGGAGCAGTTTGGGGGATGCTCAGCACATGCTGCCCATTGAAGCCAGCAGCTCACCCTCCCCTGGCACAGCAATGCAAGGCCTCTCCACCTGATCCCCCAAGGGATGCAGAGCTCCACGAGCAGGTTCACTGGGGGCCTCGTGGGTCCCTGGGCCAGGTGCTCAGCAAAGCGTGGGCTCAGCTGGTTTTTGGGGTTGTTTGATGTCCAAACAGAGGTGTTGCTTTTGCAGGTACGTGTCGGCCCTGACCACACCAGCACGCCTGTCGCCAGTTGACTTCCACTACACGATGACCACGCAGGTGCCCACCTTCGAGATCACCTCCCCCAACTCGGCGCACGCCGTGTCCCTGCCGCCGGCGGCCCCCATCAGCTTCCGTGTGGAGGAGCAGCAGCCCCTCCTGCGGCGGTACCAGCTCGCCTTCCAGGACACGCAGAGGTACGACAGCTACTACCAAAGGAAGACCTACCTAAACGACAGCATGGGGAGCCTGCCCTCCAGCCCCTTCCGCATCACAGAGGACGACGAGTACGAGACGACGCAGGAGTACGTCACAGCACTAGAGCAGCCAAAGAAAACAGCCAGCAGCAACAGGCGGTGGAAAAAATCCAAACTGAACGGGCACATCCCTCACAGAGCCAGAGCCGTCCGGGACTCCTTCTCCTTGAGCAGCGCCTCTTACAGCGAGTCTGACGAGGAGCTGGTGGCCGAGAGCACGCCGTTCCTAAGCACTCAGAACAATGAGGCGGCGCACACGGAGTCGCCGCCGCTGCACCGGCCGGGTGACAGCCGGACTCACTACTCGTGCCGCGGGCACAGCGCGCACGGCGACGGCGGCCGCGGCAGCCTGGCGCACGTGGCGCCCAAAGCGGACCCCGACTCTCTCTAGGTGCCTCCCGCGCTCCTGCGTGCGCAGCCGCCACCCGCATGGAGGATGCCGAGAGGAGGGAGGCCGAGGCGAGGCAGAACACACAGAAAAACACACACAAATAAATATTTTTATTTTATATAAAAGAGGGAAAAACAAAAAAATATAACGAATAAAAAATGTTTTATTTTCATTTTAGCAAAGTTGTCTTATAATAGCTAACGACAATGACTTTTTTATAGGGAATCTCTATTTATATGTAATGTCTTGATTTACAGCTTCCGAGAAAAAAAAAAAGTTAAAAAAAAAAAAAGAAGAAGAAAAGAAAACAAACAATAAAGTTAAAAAAAAAAGTGGGCCAATTTTTGACTACTTAAAAATAGAAAACAAAACTATCGTGGTGCCTTTTGCTGTATGCTAGTGCTGGGATTCATGCCGAGGATTCTGTTTCAGTAGCATTTTTATGATCATAGATTTTTGTTTGGGAGACAACCTGTCACAAGGGCGCTCTTCTGTTGGAAGAAAACAGCCTTGCCACTTTGCCCCGTACCCTGCTGTTAATGATCTTAAAGTATTGTTTAAACACACATTAAGGACATGAGTGGGAGCATTTCCATTATCATGTCTAACGAGGATCTGTCTTGCCCTGTAAACTACTTGTATTTTCGCTTAAATCAGGAGAAAAAGAAACCCAACAGCACCGTGCTGAAATGCAGAAATAACGTTTCTTTTGCCACACAGGTAGGAAGAGAAAATGAAATCGCGCAGCAGCAGCAGCCCTTACAATATAGCTCTCAACCTTTGGCCGTCTCACCGGTGGGTCTGGAGTGGGGTTGGCACAGTGTTTGTAGTGGAGCAAGGCAGACACCCCTGTGACCATGGCGGGTCACACCTGTCACGTACCCTTGAACCCGGGTCGCTGAGCCAGCCCTGGTGGCGGGCGGCTCCGTTCAGCCACGGTGCCCGTGGCCACATGGCCGCCCCAGCGCCGTGCTGGCCGCGGCGTCCCCTCGGCTGAGCGGTGCGGCGTTGGCCATGGCACCGTGGGGCTGCCGGGGCTCTGGTGTCCTGCGTGACGCCCTTGGCCGGGGTGCCGGGGGACACCCACAGGGTGGTCCCATGGCGCAGATGGCCACGTGTCACCCTGGACACAGAGCCAGGCGGTCACCACCCCAGGGGTCAGTAGGACCCTGAGCGCTTTGGGCGGGCAGGGCCCCGCGTGGGGCGGCCCAGCGAGCGGATTCTCCCGTACGGCCGTGCCACGCGTTGTAGAGACCGTTGTTACCGTCACGTCCCGCCATCCGTGACGGACGTCGCGTTCCCACTCTCGGAGCAGCTCTGGCCATCGGCTCTGTGGCTCAAAGAGACAGTCCTGCGTGTCCAGGCGGCAGAGCATCCCCCGTGGAAGTGCCCCCCTCTCCTCAGTTCTCTGCAGCAAACCTGTTTACATTGTAGCCTGACTTTTTTCTTTTTATATTTTTACTTCTGCATGTCCTTTGCATTTCAGATACTGTAGATTGGATGCATGGTGAAGCTGTGACTGAGAAGATAATACAACAATTGACAGTGTATTATTTCATTTAACTTTTAGCAATAAAGTAACTAAACCCTCTATTCCTCACCCATGATGGGGTCAGATAGAAAACTCTGCTAATTTGTCATAAGATGATTGTCAAAGTTTGCTCTGGATTGTCTGAATGTCAGAACTCTTGACTGTTTAACACTTGAACATTTTTTATATTATAAATAAAATAAGAAATAACAAGCTGTGGGCTGCATTAATCTCAGGCCCTTTGGGGGCAAGTGGGGAGCTGTGACAGGCATCATACACAGAATCACAGACTGGCTGAGGCTGGGAGAGGCTTCTTCCACATTTCCTGCTCCACCAGCTTACCCTGAGTCAGCTGCCCAGGCCTGTGTCCAGTCAGGGTTTGAGTATCTTTAGGGGTGGCAGTACCATAACTTCTTCAGGAAACCTCTGCCAGTGTTTGGTCCCTCTCAGAAAAAAATGTCATCTTCTTGTATTCAGACTGAATTTGCTATTTTTTAATATGGGCCCATTGCCTCCTGTCCTGAACGCTGCTGAGAAGAGTCCAGCTCCCTCTTTTTCACTGCCATCCATTGGGATACATGCCATACATGGATGAGGCACCTCTGAGCCTTCTCCTCTCCAGGCTGGACAGTTCCAGCACCCTCATTCTTTCCTCACATGAGAGATGCTCTGGTTCAGTAAAGATCCTTATGCCCATAGAGACCCATAGGTGGGTGTTTTTCTACCTGGCATGGACATTTGACCTTCACTGCAGGGCTCAGGAGTGGAGGCTCACTGAGGTGAGTGAATGCTACCCACACAACTCCCGGGGGATGCCATTCCTCCTCCAACTGCAGATCAGGAGATCCCCCTTCACCTGAACCATGGAAGTTTTCAGTTGTGCCAAGAGAGGTCAGGATGCTTGGCATGTGCTATGTCCTGGCACCTTTTTCAGTGACTTCAATAGAGTGGAGATGTGTTGGGTCCATGTTTGGTGCCATGCAGCACTGACCCACCCAAAAAACAGGTCCCTTGTTCAGATTCTCCACAGGAAATCTGTGTCTCTGGCTATCCCCATGTAGGGAACTCGCTGACAATGTGGTGGAGTCACAGTGCCTGAGGTGGCACCCATGGCTCCATCCAGCTCAGATCTCACTCCCCTCGTCCTGCTCAGTGACACAAACAGGTATCCAAAAGTTCCTGCTGAAGTCACTCCACAGGAGAGGGATCTGTTACACTGAGTCGACCCCATTGAAATGGAGAGGTTGGAACTAGATGGTCTGGTTGGAACTGGATGATTTTTAATGTCCCTTCCAACCCAAACCTTCTATGATTCTATGAATGCCCAGAGCCATGAGAGGAGTCCCCAGCCCTCACAGTGCTGCCCATGCTGGAGGCCAGGCTAAGCACACGTACAGGCTGGGCTTCTTCTGCTCCAACCCTCCCAGAATGCCCATTGCCCTGGAGCTGACCCAGCTGGGTCACAGGCCACCCCAAACATTCCTTGCATGTCCTGTGGGGCCTCCAGAAGGACCAGAAAGCTCAGCACTCCACCCTGAATAAAGAATCTCAACACTGATTTACCAGAAGGTTCAAGGCTGAAGGATCGTGCCCTGCAGCCACAGGGCCCATGTCAGCCAACAGCAGTCTGCAAAGAGGTGTTGGGTGACTAGACCTGGGGATTAAGGTGGTGGGGTCAAGTCCTGATTTGGGTGACATTTGCCTTAGGACACATCATGTTCCTGTTCACTGCAGCCCCAAGCCTCGCTGGACGAAGGCAGCAGCACAGCTCTCCACTCTCCCATTACTCTTGGGACATGCTCCAGCTCCCCATGCCTTTGATCCCCCATCTTAGCTCCTCCAGTGGCTCCCAGAGCAAGGTGAGATGGACAGGAATGGGCAGAGACCTGACACCTTGGAAGGAACACGTGTGGAAGATCACCAAGGCTGATCCCTGGGGATACGAGACACATGGAAGAGAGAGATCCCAAAGCAGCCCCATCTCCCTGCCTGGCTCTCCTCAGAATCTGTGAGCTCTACTCATGGAGAAGTCCCCCCAAGGCTGGCACAGCAGCATCTGCATTACAAGAAGGTGCAGCTCTTGGGTCTCCCTGGCATGCCAAACAACCACATGGCCACATCTCAGGGTGTGCTCCATGCAGCTGATCCCCACCAGGAATCTCTCTGGGTCCCTTGGAGGGGATCTGTGGGCTTGCCCTGCACAGGGGGATTTTTCCCTGCTCCATGGTTTGCAGGGCTCTGTGATGTTCTGCATCTGCTGAGGCACCACAGAGCCCTGGCAGCCTCAGCATTCTTTGTGGTGATTTTTCTGTTAAACGTGCCCCTTGATTCCCATAATTGCGTTCTATATTTAGAGGCAGTTACACTACTTCAATTTTCCCTCGAGTTGCCTCTGAAGGAAGCCTGTATCTCTCTCTCTTTTTTTCCCTGGCTGGTTTATTTTTAGCCTCCTCATTTCCAGCCGCGTGTGCTCCTAGGGTTTTGCCGTAAATATTTTACAGCAATTTTCACAGGTGGGGGAGCCACCAGAGCCTCCTGACAGCTCTGCTCCGCATGTATGGTGCCTTTAATGCCCTTCCCAGAGGGAAAGGAGTTGCTCTGCTGACACACATTGGTGACACAAGCAGGAGAGGACCATTGCATCCTGGCTTTGGGGTCACAAAGCCTCCCCCACAAAGAAGTCTCTCCAAAATGAGTGTGGTTGTGTCCAGGACAAGTGGCCTGGCAGGGAGGTCAGGCTGAACCACCGCTGCCAGGTGAGGTTGTGTGAGACCTGAAGCAGTCGTGGTGTCTGCTGGAGGGGCTGGCACAGGCTGGGGATGTGCAGAAAGTGCCTCTGAGTAACTCCTGGAGGACAAAAGGGTGTGGCTGCCTAATGCCTCTGAGATGCTGCTCTTCTCTCGTAGTGGGGGGTGGCTGAGTCTTTGACCTCCAGGGAGGGAGAAAACGGATTAAAAAAACCATTTCCTTCCAGGTCACAAGCTGAGGCTGTGGATTGGTCAAGCAAAGCATTTTTGGCTGTGTCCTCATGTAGGTAAGATGCCCTCAACACATCTTCATGTGCAAGTGCAGTGTGCACCTGGATCAGGACCTGTGCACCAGGCAAACTGCCGGTACTCAGTAAGTGCAGGTTTAATACTCTGAGTTGTCTTGCCAAGCGTTGTCTGACATCAGCTGCCACCCCTTCCCACATCCATTGGGTGGTGAGTTTCACAGTTCTGAGTCTCCTTCCTGCAGCCCAGAGGAGACTTTGCAAGATCTTGCTTCTCTCTGCAAGTTACTCCCAGCTGAGGATGGCAGACTGGCACCTTCAGGCAGGGCACCGAGCTGCTCTTGGTGGCACTCAAACACGCTGGAATGTCACTGCCCGCAGGAAGGGATGCTCAGAAAGGAAAGAGCAAGGTACAAAATATTACCTGGGATTTTGGAGATGAGGAGTTGGGCCCAGCTTTCCTCTGGAGTTCCACTGTGGGAGTCTCAGCACCAGACAGTTCATCTGAGTAGGAACATCTTGGAGCATCGGGGCAAGGAACGCCTGTACAATACCTGACACAAAGGCAATGATGCATCAGAGAAACAGCCACAGACTCCTCTGAGAGCATTGTGAGAACATCTCCAGTCACTGATGCAGGGCTTGCCTCCTTTCTGCTCCCAGAAATCTCTAGGCTGCACGTGGACAGACACACCTGGGATGCAGCACATGGAGGGAAGAGTTACTTGAATGAGTTCCCAAAGCAGCCCATCTATCCACACCTGCTCCAGAACCATCTGAGAGGGTGGGTGGGCTGGTACCCTCTTGTGGAAAGGAATGCACACTTTCTGGTGCTGTCCACAGGATCCTGGCTTTCCTGCATCAGGTGCTGGTGAAGATCTGTATCAGCCTGGCCTCCTGGTGCTGTGAAATCTGGGATCAATCCAGCACACGGTGGAACGATGCTTCAGACCAATTCTCTTTACCAACAGATTCAGCTTTATTGTTATTCTTTTTTTACATGATTCTTAGTGCATCATTTCAAATAAACTATCAAACTGTACAAAGAAACAGAGATAAAAGAAGAGGTGATAAAGTTGGGAAGAGGTTTTTAGTGTCATGAACCATCATGGAAAACAGTAGTCCGTAGGCTCTCAAACATTGAAGGTCCAAATAAATCTTATTTTGTTTGTTTAAAAAATGCTGCAAAATATAAACAATAAATGACTGTAATTAGCAGCTACAAGATCCTTCAAAACTGGAACTTGATTACCGTGAACGCACCTAGGGGAAAGAAAAGCAATCTGAGATAAAGGATCAAACAAAACAGTGAAATAAATAAAGTGTGGGAGGACAGTCGTGGCATTGAAATGCAGAGGAATCACTTCAGCACAACAGTAAATCATTGGACCACAGACAGCAGAAAGGAACAGAAACACAATTCCCACTTAAAAAAGTACAGCATGTGCATTGCAGGATGGAGGAATACAGCAGGGACGGGCAGGTGGGATCACTCCTGCACACAACGGTTCTGCACGGCTCCAGTTGTGCCTCGAGCCCAGAGTGGTGGATCCCGTGGTTGCCAAACCAGCAGCCACTTGGGCAGTTAGTCTGAACAAGCAGGAATGGGAGAGCGATGTTTCACAGCAAAGCCAGGTGGGATTTCCATTCGAGTAAAAAAAGGAGAAAAAGGAAAAAAACCAAAAGATACATAGCTACTCCAGTTTTTCAGAACATCCCGGTGGGCTGGTCAGACCCTCCACGTCCCTAAGTGTCTTCCCCAGGCAGCTCGCCTTCACTTGCACACTGAGGTTAGAAACCCACGTTAAAGTTTCCTTATATATATATATTTATTTATATATATTCATATGTATATATATATATATATAAAAAGGATAAGGTGACAGAGGGTGCTTCAGGCTCCTCCTGCCGTGGGCGGGTGACGTTCCCATGTGCTGAAGACGCCTCTCGCCCGCTCGGTGACCAGCTCATGCCGTGCTCCTCTCGGGGCAGGGATGTGCCCCTGCCACCCCGTGCCCTTCTCTGGGAGCTCTGGTGGTGCCACAGATCATCGTCTCGGCTGAGTTACCTGCACTGCTGGGGACTGTGACCATGAACCGCTGGGGACTCCAGGGAGGGAAGGAGAACAGACAGGGCTGGTGGAGGAAAGAGCGACCCAACCCTTGGAGAACTTCCCTTTGTTGTGCAGGCTGCAGCAGGAGGGAAAGAAAAGCCACTGGTGCAGCTGGGAATGAAGGAGAGATGATGCTGAAATGCCAGAGCATCATCGAAGAGTGTCAACTAAAGCTTCTTTGATTTCTTTCACTAGAGCAATCCCCATGTCATACATGTCTACAGTTTTGCTCATAGTTTCCTAAGTAAAATTGTGCTCATCAATCTAAGTCCAGGAGCGCAGAGCATCGCCGGTTCATCCCCCCGTGCACATGTTCCTTGTTAAGTGTTCTGCTCTAGAATGTCCTTTTCTGCCTTACAGCTGAGGGACATGTGCCCTTGGCTCAGGGAAGGGCTGGAATGCGTCTTCCGCAAAGCGATGTCGTCGGCTTCCACCTTGAAGAAACTGGTCTCAATCCTCTCCAGATCATCTGTCCCCACCTTTATCTTCATGCACAGCAGGTTGATGTACGTCTCATAGCGACTTTTCTGCAGGGAAAGAGGGAACAGAGAGCCTGGGAACAGGGACAGGCCACGGTTTGTGTGGCAAGCAGAAACAATTCCGTCTGCTACTGCAGGAAAACCCATCCTATGCCATCAGCACCCCACTAATCACACCCCACAAATGGAACCCCAGCACAATGCCTGGTCTGTGCAAAGACTGATTGTTCCAAGGTTGAGGAGAAAGGTGTGTGTGGGTGTGTGTGAGTGTGTGGAGGGCTCTCCAGTTGCTTTTACAGGTCACTGTGATTGTATAAGGAGGATACTGGGGGCAAAATGAGATCAATAGATCTGCTGCTTCCTGATTTAGGAGCTCCCCTTGATTGGTTCAAATACTCCTGCTTGTCATTGTTCCCATCCAGTGGTTCAGATATTGCTGCTGTGTTGTGCCCCCATTGCTCCTCACAGGGCACAGCATAAAGGGAGGCATCCTCTCTGCCTGGATCCTTTGTTCCAATGCTAGATGGGATCTCTCTGAGGGCTTGTGTAACACCCATCCTTTCTCTTAACATCTCAGAGGCAGCCTGTGCTGGCTTCTTTGTCAGCACAAAGAAACAAGCATTTCTGGAGCACATCTCATAAGGCAGATGAGATGAATTATGCCCTGGAAGTGCCAGCTTCTCCTTGAAGACTGAAAAGGCAGTCCAGAGAAAAGCCCAGATACAGATTTCTCTCTGCAGGCATCCAAAACCAGATGCAGGAAAAAGGGAGGCAGCAGCAACTGTTTTGAAGGTTGGTACAAAGACAAGGGAAGCAGCAGCTGGGAGCTGTGGCTTTGGAGAATCAGGCTGGGTCTTGCACAAAAGGATGGCACAGCCCTGGCATGAGGGAGGTGGGATACTTCCATCCTTAGAGATTTTTGAGGCTCGGCCACTAAATGGCACACTGTGTCTGGGCTAAGACAAGGAATAATCCAAGTTCCTGCTGGAAGCAAGACTAGAGGCCTCCAGCAGTCCCTTCCCACTGACACCTATGTGACAGGAACCACACCTGCTCAACTCTCACTGGAACAAAACACCCCATCTCCCACAATTAAATGCTTCTTATCCTTTACAGGGAGTTGAAATTTATTTACCCACATCCTCAAAGGGTCTATAATCAGCTGTAACACTGGGTTTGGCTTTATTTAAAAAAATGGTTGCAGCAAAACAAGATGAATTCTCCCAGGGATTCCCTTTGCTTTTTATCAATGTTGCTGAAAAAGACTGAGGCACACTGAGAACTGAACCACTCTTACTTGGGACCTGAGGAGATGTCAAAAGTAAAGGAAAACTTTCTTTCTCTTGTCAGTTCCCCCTCCTCTGGTTAGAAATCACAGAGGGAAGGAAATGTCTCTTATTTCTTTTTTTAGCTTCAGTGCAAAACAGTGAGGCTTGTTGCTGCCCCAAGACACCCAACGAGCTTGGGTGCCCTGGTCCTTCTCTCTCCTTTCACGCTCTCCCAGACTCACAGCACCCACTCTGGAGTCCTGTTCTCCTCAATCAGCCAAGGTATCATTTATCACAGAAAAGATGAAAGTTCCTTTACCTCAAATATTAGGTAATGTTCTTTGAGTCTGTATTCCTCAGCCTCCTTTGACTTGAGGCTCTTCTCTACAGGATGTAATTTATGCTCTGCTAATTCGTCTGCAATCTGCTTCATTTTATTTTCATGAGACCTCAGCTGTTCCTCCTGCCGAGAGAAGCGTGTCAGGTATTAAAACGTGGGAGTGCAGCACCCAAGGGCTCCTCCTGCCTGTGGAGCTCTCCCTGCAAGGCCGTGAGCTCAGCTACTGTGCTGGAGCCAAAGCTGTGTTGTGCACTTGCAAATCCATCTGATAAGGAGCAGCTCAAACACAGGTATTGGAGTAAGAGCAAAACTCGGGTATCTCAAGTGCCAAGAGTGGATTTCTCTGGCACTGAGGCATCTTTGGCATCATGAGCACAACATGCTCCTGGAACATGCATCCTGGAACAGCCAGGCAGAGGCAGCACTGTCCCAAGGGCTGCTCACCCTGCTCTTTTCAGAGACAGAAGTACCCTCCCCATCCGGGCTCTGACAAAGGTGACATCAGGTGACATCTGGCCACATCTGGCTCAGCAGACAGGAGCTGTGTCTCTGCCCTGACATTTCAGGCTGTTCTCCCCTCTGCTGGGGGGCAGGGGCAGTGTGTCCCTACTCTTTGGAAGTGCTAAGGCATGTTGGCCTTTCCCTGGACAGAGAAACAAAAGCGATTCTTTGGGTGCTCTGGGTTAGCTGAGCCTGGTGCACCGGGCCCCCAGAAAACCTTCCCTGCTGACTGGAACTCAGACATCCCTTTTGTCTGTGGTTTTTGAGCTCCAGAAACAAGAGGGTGCCGTGGTATAAACCCAACCTGTGCTGTTGGGCTCTGCAGCATCAACTCTGGAGCTGTTTCAACTCTGGCAGCAGGAAGGTGCTGGGATGTGATGGACAAAGATCAATAAACAAGCCAGAACCAACAGCCACACAGGCAGATATAGCCACAAAAATGCTATGTTTATAGCCACTGCAAAAGAAGCACTGGCCAGACACCAGGATTTTCCACATCTCTCCAAGCTGTCCACTCACTCCCCACTCACTCCCCTGTTCCTGCCCTGAGCACCTGAGTGTGTCCATCAGGCAGGAACAGGGGGACCTGCAGATGGGATCACCCTGAGCTGAGGGGCTTGCTGAGCACTGGGCACCCCTCCACCACTCCTCACACATTACCTGGCACAGCTTGGTCATGGATGAAGGCAGGAGCGGGCGGCAGAACTTCTTCATGGAGCAGATTGCAGCTGGGAAGGCTGGAGCAGAGAAAATGGCAGCAACGAGGTTGATTCGCAGGATCCAGGAGAGCATTTCTTCCTTACTTCTGTTATAGAGGAGGGGAGAAGAGAGGGGGAGTCTGTAAAAGCTCTTGAACCAGGACCAGCCAGCTGGCAACAGCCCTGGAGCCACCCATGCTCAGGAGGGCCATTGGTGGCCTTGCTTTGATGCCCCTTCTGTGCTGGGTTCTGAACAGAGGGAAACACTGGGGAATTGGCTCCTCCACAGTGCCCTGATGATTTCAGGGCTGCTGTCTGCCTCTCAAAGCCTGGCCACTCCTGCCTTCCTCACCAGCTCTGGCTGTGTTCCTGAGGAGCTGTGGAGAGGCCAGGGTGTGCTGCTCTTTGGAGAGTGACAGCCACACAACAGAGGCCCCACAGAGCAGGATGGACCCCTCATTTATGTCATTTGTGAGACACTGCCCAGGGTTCCTCATCAAATCTGTGCAGACACTGCTCCCCCAAGCCTCCAAGAGGGTTTTTGTTGCACAAATTCAGATGTCAAGCTTTAGCTTGACATTAGTACCCCAGCCCAGCCTACAGACAACGTCACCTCCCTCAGCAGAGAATGTGAGGCAGAAGATGACTTCATCACACTTGACACTTATTAACACCATAACATTCCTCAGCAATGGACTAAGATGAAACATCTACCATGGCTGGGGAGATTTGTTTAAGGAGCTTTAGATAGTTTCCCCATCAAAAGCTGACAAGGGGAATCATCACCTGCACCACACAGATGCTCTCCCTTCCACAGTGCCCTAACAGAAGTTAGCAAGAGGAGCCCTTTCACTCAGCCCTGTCCATCCCAGCCCATCCTGCTCAGCCCACCTTGGTGACAGCTGGGAAGGACCTCAAGGCACAAAGCTACCACTAAACTGTGACCTATGACCAAACTTTTTTGCACAGCCCTGCAGAAATCACCCTCAGCCCCTTTCTTCCACCAGCGTGTGCTGATCTGGCCAGGGCAGAGGGAGTCTGGCGGTGTCTGGAGGTCAGGCTGCCCATGCAGGCTCTGCTGGGACTCACGGGGCCTGGAAGAGGAAGACTCTCCAGTCAGCTGTCTTCAGCTTGAGCACGTTGGACTTCTTGCTGTAGTCAGAGGCTTTTGTGGCTAAGGCGTGGTGCACACGGATGGCGTTTTTCAGATCCACTTCAGAGAGGTCTTTGTCAGGTTTATATTCATCCTGTGAAGAGGAACGTTAATTGGATAATGACAACACTAACATTTGCGGGCTGCTTTAATGAACCTGCCTTTCTCCCCTGCTATAATCACAGAGTGCCGAGACCAGGAAAAGCACTGCTTTGTACAGTAAATGCTAGGAGCTGATAATGATAATAATTAACATCTGGCAACTGCTTCCATCATTAAGTTCACTGCGAAGATGTAAAGAAGATGAAAGTTTTAAACATAATTATCAATAGGTATTTCTAACACAGCACATGCCTGAGGCTTTGTGAGGAGGCACAAGGCAGGGCCAGGTTTCTGCAGAGCTTCCCCCACAGTGCAGAGCTCAAACCAGGATGCAACCCCCAATCAGCAGTGGGTATCAACGAGCACCTGCCCTGGTGCTGCAGCTTCACAGGCTCACAGAATGGTTTGGGTTGGAAAGCACCTCAAAGTTCATCTCATTCCACCCCCTGCCATGGACAGGGACACTTTCCACTATCCCAGGTTGCTCCATGCCCTGTCCAACCTGGCCTTGGACACTTCCAGGGATGGAGGAGCCACAGCTTCCCTAGGCACCCTGTGCCAGGGCCTCACCACCCTCACAGGGAAGAATTTTTTCCATGTATCTGCCTAAATTTCTGCTCTTTCAGTTTAAACCCATTGCTCCTTGTCCTATCACTACAGCTTTGTGTGGAGCAAGGTAGCCCTGAGCAGCAGCATCCTGCAATCTGTGCATCTCTGTGGGGCTTTGTGGGCAGCTGCCAGTCTGAGTGTGGTGCCCCTGAACCAGGTTTGGTCTCCCTTTCATTCCTGTGCTCCTTTGGCACGGTCTCCCCTGTGATTCATCAGACTGGCACTTGCAAATTGCAGCAGCATTCCTTGTATTCCTGCTTTCCTTTCTCCACTGAAGGACAACTTCACACAAGTAAGGAATATACCAGTAACTACATGTGTTTATATTTTATAAAAAGGTAGAAGATACCAAACATGGGATTCTGAAATGATGATCTTGGCACAGCACTTTTTAGGAAAAAAATTCAGTCAGTGCTGTATTTACCCTTTTCCTTCCCCAGTGACTTAACACAGTATCCTGCCTCCCACTCTGCACCTTGCCAGCTCAGCCATGGTGGGATGGGGAGGATGGACACACACAGATGGATGCATGGATAGGTGATGTGAAAGAACCTGGCCCTGGCTAAAGCAAACCACCAGCCCAGCCATGTTAGAGGCCATGCCAGGACAGGGTGTCCCTGGAAGGCCCTGCCTTGCCCAGATGATTACAGTGCTGCAGGATTACTGCCCTCTATATTCTGCTTTCCTTGACTGCCCTTGGCTGTCAGCACCAGGGCAGCTCTGTCTGGTGAGGATGGTCTGTCCCAAGCCTTTCTTAGCTTCCAAGCCAGAACTTGCTCTGTTCTGCAGATTTGCAAGAAGACTGTTTTCTGTTTCTCACATCCCAGTGGCACAAACGCAGCCATTCAAGGAAAAGCTTTCCTGCAGCCTCTGGGATGGTACCCCTGGCCAGTGAGGCTGTTCCTTGCTGTAGGGTCAGAAAGATTTCTCCTCTACCGCTCTTCAGAGCTCTGAGGACCAGCACTCCCCAGTCCACGGATGTGGCTCACCCAACTCTTGCTCCTGATGGGAAATCAGCTTCTGAAGCCTTTCTTCCCTCATTTTTTTATAGCAGTCATCCCGTCCAGGAGAGTGGTGGCCATACTGTGCTCATCATCATGTGAAACTTGGCCTGGTACCAAAAAAATGCCATGGGCCCACCTACAAATGTCTGGCACGGGTTCCTGGAGATGGGGAAGCCCAAAGAAAAGCCCTGGCTTTCCAGCAGAGGAAGGTTGGGTGCTGCAGGCACCCTGTGTTTGGGGTGGGCAGTACAGTTGACCTTAGCATCGTGGTGATTTCAGTAGCCAGAGGGATGGGCCATCAGCCTTTTTGCAAAGAAAAACAAGTGCTTTGCCTTGTGAAGACTTATGTGTCACCCTGCTGGAAGAGAAATACTTGCTTGAGGAAGACATTGCTGCTCAGGCCTTATGTATTGTAGAGAGGCTTCAATTTGGAATATTTTTTCGAGGCTGAAGCTCTGGATTTGAATCAATCTGACTGTGCTGCCCATGATCTCTTATTTCAAAAGAAGCTTTCTGAAAATACAGTGCAAAACAGCTCAGTTTAATGGTGTGTGACAAGAGGAAACGGGCACAGCTGCCGAGTGCTTTGACTGATGCAGATCCTCATCTTGAATGGAATCATTGAGTGTTGCCGCCATGGATTTCAGGCTCTCAGGCATCAGTGTTGGTGTGGGGAAAATCAAATCTCCTTTTTCTAATGCTGGGCCCAGTAAATCAATGTGAAGTTGAACGAAGCAGGTTCTCTCTGTCTTCTGCCTTGTTGTTCACAGGAGTGAGTGGTGCTGGAGGCTCCCTGCTTGGGATGGCTGCTCCAGGAGGCTCATCCCAGTGCCAGGTGGTCACAATGGCATGTTTGGCTGATAATGCTGGGAGATGCTGCTGCCTCTGGGTCACTGTCCCCTGCTGCCCACCCTGTGAGCAGATGCACAACTGATGTCAAAGCTTGTTTTGCCAAGAAAAGCTTGCTGTGCCTGCCCTTTGTAGGGCAGCTGGATGGGGTGGGAGAGCCCAGTGTGCCAGTTCTGCTGCCCTCCCCTCTGGCCTCAGCACCAGCCCTGGGCAGAGCTGGGAATATGCACACAGAGAGACAGATATTCCTCATACTCTGGCCTGTGAGTGGCCTTTCCTCTTCTTTCTTTTCTTCATCTCACATCTACTAGCCTAAGCAAACCATTTAATTAGGAAAATGAACCCCTGTGTCCTTTTCAGTCTAGGCAAGATCTTGGCCTTCCCCAGAGCTCTTGGCAAGGGTCTGCCTGCATGGGACAGCACCTGTGGCTCAGGGCTGTGCTGGGAACCCCTTCCTGGCTGGGGGCAGAACCTGCACCCTTTCCAGCACTTCTGTATGAAAGCACCTCGTGCTTTATAGCTCCCCATCATTTTTCTGACCACTTTTCTAAGTGTGGTGATTAAGGGTTATTATCCCCATTTCTCAGAGGTGAAGTCAGTTGCCAAAGGCCATGCAGTGAGTCAGTGCCCAGAGCAGATTAGAGCACAGGAGAGGTGTGCCCTGCTCCCAAGCCTGCATTTCTTCCTTAAGACTCTGCTGCATCCCTTTAGGGGATCAAGCAATTGCTTCAGCAGACTGTGCTGGAACATGCTGATCCAGCAATTAACACCAGCGAGTCAATGACATGTGACATCTCCTCAGCAGCAGCTTTATGGCTGCTGCCTCCACTGCTTCTGTCAGACCAACCTGCCCACCCACCCTTCTCCCTGGGTTATGTCCACCTTTCTCTGTGTCTGGCCATTCCATCTACCTGCCCAGGCCCTCCTTCCTCCCTCTCAGTCTTCCTTCCCTCTACCTCGCAGTCTTATTTATACTCAACTTGTTCCTCAAAACCAGATGGAGTTACCTGTTCAACTCATGAGAATTTACAATTAAAGCCCAGATCCTTAATTTGGTGTGAGGAGAAAAGTGGAACAGGCTGAACCTGTGCTCCACATGGTTCTGGAAGCAGGTACTTCTTCCTCTGTCTTCACATCAGAAAATCTTTTCCCAGTGATTTATGCTCAAGCCAGATTCTGCCTTATGTTTATCTGGAGTTGTCCTCTGCTGAGAGCTTGGGAGGCTGGCACACCACTTCCTTCCTGCATTGAGCAATTCCTTTGTGCTGCAGAGCAGCCCACAGGCAAGAAATGACACCAAGGATCCACAGGGCAGGTGGATGTTTACCCACTCTCTGTTGTGGTGCTGGGAATGTTTGCAAGTGACAGGGCAAGGACTTTGTCTTCACGTTCTCATCCTTCTGTCCTGTCTCTGCAAGCCTGACAGACACTGTCTACAGCCAAGTCCAGCCCAATAAATTCTCTGGAGAGGACTATAATACAGCCTGGCAGCAGCTCACGAGTAAGAAACCCCTCTTTCCCCAAATCCTTTGCCCAAATATTCCTTCAGTTTATTTTTGTTGTTGTTCCAAATGCTGCTTCCTTGGGGCATCCTTGGCAGTTCTGGTCCCTCCTGCTAATTACACATCAGTCATGGCTCTTATTTATCAGACTCTTTCACAACCCAGCCAAATCGTGGGTGTTTTGCTTCTTCAGTGCTTGTCCATAAAGAAAGCCCTCGGTCTCTGAACCATTTGATCCTGAAGGTCATTGAGATAAGAGCATTGATCTCCTCACTGCCACATCAGCCTCATCCTTGCTCTCTTTTTAAATCCTAAACACCTCGGACAAACACAATGAACTCTGTTAATGAGTGGTTACTGCTGCAAACCTTGTACAGCAGAGAACCCCCAACCCCTCTGGCCCAGCAGCAGTGCTGACTCTCAGTGTTGGCTTCATGGCCCCTTCTGCTGCCAGGGAAGAAAATTCCATCCTGAACGTGGATTTCATTCCCAATATATGCCTTCTCATCAGACTCATCCCAGGAGAAGTCCTTGGTGGAAAATTCTTTTAGATCCAAATGGTTCTGTGATAGTTGAAATGTCTTTTTTTTTTTCCCCAGAAAAAGTGTTGTACAAATAAATGTTGATGGTAACTCTGTACAAGTTAACTCCTCATGTATAACCCAGGGGTCAGCATGAGGACTGTGGTGGGCTCCATATGAGGATGTGTAATGAGACAAGGACTGAGAGGGCAGAAGAGAGCTGCTGGCTTGAAGAACACCACACTTAGAGGGGTAGAGGAGATCTGGGCTCTCCTGTGTGCTGCAGCTTCCCTCAGCTGCAGGAAGAGCGGCACAGCTGTAAAAACACCACTGGGCTAAGAGCAGCCCACACTGGGAGTTAGGATCCACTGCTGCCAGATTTCTGCTGGCTCTTGATGTGTGCCATGGACCTGGTGAAACACGAGTCACTGGGGTGTGCTACGAGCTCTGAGTCATAAATCCATGCTGCCCCGAGGATCTTTCTGCCTCTCTTATATAATCCAGTGTTTGTTTACTCTCATTGCTGTGGAGATAATGCTGCAATAGGCAGGAGCATCTACCCACGGGGAGTGCTGCTCCAGCCAGGTGAGTTCAATGGGTTACTGCACAGTGTGTGTTGCTCAGGTGGTTCAGACCTAGTTCAGTGGGTTATGTTGATGATGAACACACATTTGGCATCCTGGGCTGGCTCACACTGACATTCAAGTGAGCCCCTATCCAGTCTCCTTGGATTTTCCCTCAGAAAAGACTTCCCAGCAAATTCTCCAAGCATCCAAGTGCCAGAGAGCTGATTGCTCAAGCATTCAGGGAAGCTATTCCATGGTGACTTTGTGTCCCACGAGGACCTGAGAACTACACTTGTGTTGACTGGAGGTGGCTGCACAATGGACAGAGATGAGGAGAGGCAGAAAGTGTCCCTTGGCAGCCCATGGAAGGACCCAAGGTCATCAGGGTCCTGAAGAATATAAACTTTCAGTATAGAACCATGGAATCACAGAGCTGAAAGGGACCCACAAAAATCAACTTCAACTCCTGGCCCTGCACAGGACACCCCAACAACCCCACCCTGTGTCTGACAGCCTCATCCAAACGCTGGGCCCCATGTCCCCAGGGCACAGGTGTCCCTCCTGGCTGCCAGGGCACTGCTGTCTCACACTCAACTGGCCATCGAGCAGGACTCCCAGGGCCCCTTCCACAGCTGCTCTCCAGCCTCCCATTCCCCAGTCTGTCTGTGCATCCAGAATTGCCCTGTCCCAGGTGCAGAATCTGGCACTGTCTTTGTTAAACTTCATGCAGGTGGTGATTGCCCAGGCCTCTCATCTGTCAGGGTCTCTCTGCAGGGCCTCTGACTTTGAGGGAGTCAACAGCTCCTCTCAGTTTAGTCTTGTCTGCAAACTTACTCAGTATTCCCTCGAGCCCTGAGTCCAAGGCATTTATGAAGTTGTTGAAGAGCACAGGGTGGAGGATGGAGCCCTGTGGAACCCCACTAGTGACAGGTCACCAGTCTGATGTCACCCCAGTCACTGTCACCCTTTGTGCCCAGCCCGTGAGCCAAGTGCTCACCCACCACATGATGTGTTTATCTGGATATTCTGTCCAGAAGGATCCTGTGAGAGAGAGTATCAGAAGCTTTAGTGAAACCCAAAAAGATTCCATCAGCTGGCTTCCTATGCCAGACTCAATAAAGCTGGGGATAATCAGATCTATGGCAGCAAATAAAACAATAGGCAGGATAAGACTGGTCAGATGCTCCACCTCTTCACCTTCCTATTTCATTTCTCACCAACATCCTACTCCACCTACTCCATACCTTCTGTTCATTCATCCTCCCCAATAGTTCCTGCTTGCTGGGATCCTTCTGCAGAAATCTGTTTCCTTGTTTATACTTCTTCCTTCAGGGTTCCCTTTGAGGCTGTGAACAGTGCCCTTAGCATGAACACCACCACCAAAGGTGAGAGCATCCTCCAGCTCTGCCCTCTGGAGGAGCTGTGTCTGTGTCCATGTGTGGGCTGGGACATGGATTCACCTCTGCTTGGATATGTGACTGCAAAGGGGAGAGTCCCCCATGGTTACCTTTTGTAAATAAAGGACGGTCCCTTTAAGCACAGCATAAAATTTCTTCCAACCTCTTCTTCCTCTGGGAGCTAAAAAAGGAAGAATATTGAATTGTACATGTCTGCCAGTGCTGCTTGACCTTCCAGGCAAACCCAACCCTTCTCCTGACCCACCACAGGCACTCACTGGTGCCCAGAGCTCCCACACCTCCAGGCTATTGCTCACAAGTGGTTTGTCAGCAGGGACAGGTGTTTGAGGGACAGTGGCTGGGCTCTGCAGCCTCCCAGCAGGAACACAAGCAGGTCAGAGCAGACATGAGCTGCTACAGGGGTACCAGTGGACACCTGCAGGAAGTCTCTGCTCCTCCAAACCCAGGTTCATGCTCCTTGGACTAAATGCTTGGAGAGCAGAGACATTCCTTGAGCTCCTCTGCTTGGAATTGAGCAGCTGTACCCTGGATAAGACAGATTCTGTTCCCCTGAGAAGGGATCATCACCATCTCGATGGGTTTGGGGACAGAGAGCTTGGCAGAAGCTGGAGAGGGGTGGGAGGTGAGGGGAGCCATCCACATCACCCCAAGACATCTGATCCTCCAAGCACAGGTTATTAAGAAGATGCTGGAAGCAAGGAAAGCCTTTGATGGTAATCTCTACTCAAGACTTTTTTAATCAATGACTGGGCCAATCATATCAATTAGCAAAATGAATTACCCAAGGTTTAATTAATCTCTGCTCATTAACAGTTCCCAAATACCTTTACCTTTCCTGTAATGCCATGTGCTGGTAGCAGAGCTATGGGGTGTTCTGTTGCCCAGCCAGCACATGGCAGGATATGGACAGGAGTGAAGCTTGGCAGGCCAGACTGTCCCCAAGGTCAGGGCTGGAGTGGACAGCTGCTGAGAAACCAGCCTTCCCCCAGTGCTCAGAGACTGGGATTTGGGATCATGCCCATGAACAGGATGGAAGACCAGGTCTGTGTGTGTCAGATTCCTTGGCAGTGAGAAGGGAAGACTGAGGCTTCCTGAAAACACCCATGTCTACAAATGCCTCAAAACACCCTCCTTCCCCTGTGTCCTGGCACTTATGGGGATCTCTTGTGTTCCCTGGGACGTGGTGAGGAAATGCCTTCATCAGGAGAGGCAGGGCAAGGCTCTGGGACTGCCCAGGGCACCTGTCCCCTGTCCCTGGACACGTACTTCTCTTGCCATCCATGTCTGCGTGGGTTTTCCTGGTGAGGACGCCGTGCTTGTAGGTGACAGCGTTCAGAGCCTGGGGGATGTCCAGGAAGGGGTTGCTGCTGTCAACAATCCGCGTCACTTTCTTCGCACTGGCTCCGAATTTGTCATCTACCAGCTCCGAGAGGGACTTCCTCAACTCGTCCTCGTCACTTGGGAACAAAATCACAGAAGAGACTCAGTGCAGGAGATTGGGAGTGGGTTTGGTCACAGTGCAAAGCAGCCCTGTTTGCTCTGGGTTTATTACAGGACTGGTCAGAGAAAGAAAAAGAAAGGAGATGTTGGGACCGTAACAGAGAGTGCCAATAGCGCCGGTCTGAGCTGGGGGAGTGTGGCTGGCAGGAACTGTCCCAGCCATCACCCTGTGAGGTCACTCAAAGCAAGGAAGGGGCTGGGTGCTTGTCTGAACACCAGGAAACTGCACAAATCCCATGCTGAGGACTACAAATATTTCACAGGGAAAATCTCCAATTCTGTGCCCTAAAGCCAGAGCTTAAGGAGGATTTTTTCTGAAGACCAAGGCATCACTGGCATTTCTCAGCTGTTGAGAGGCAATGCCTGAAGGACCTTTAGGAATGTCCTCTGCACCTCTGAGGAACAGAAGATCTGCAGACATTTGGGAGATTAACCTACTCTGGCACACAGAAAATACAACTTGTATAGGAAGTGATAGTTCTCAGTGTCCCTGGGACATGAAGGAGAAGGAGCAAAGAGCTTTCCTGCCCTGTCTGATACATATCAATGTCTAAATGGGATGAGTGGTCACCTCAGGTTGCAGATCAGATTGGGACCAAAGTCCAGCTGAGGACTGACCCTCAATGAACCCACTGGCTGGGATGTGAGCAGTGAAACACAATTCCTCACCTGCAGCATGCAGATGGCCTAAGCATCAGACATCTCTTGGAAGAGAAGGATGATTTCTTACCCTCAGCACCCACAGGAGTCCTGTGAGATACTATTCCTGGGTGGGGAGTTAGTGGGGCTCAGGTGTTGGAGCTGCACCCCTGTGAGCTCCTTGCTCTTGGTACATACCTGCCTGTCTGGTGGGATCTGTGGGCAAGGGATGGACAAGGACACAGGGCAGAGGCAAGCAGAGAGAAGAGGGTCCTGGCTGTGCAAGGTTATGCCTTTTATGCCAGGTCTCTGAAAGAAAACCAGGTACCCCGTGCCAGGGAGTCCCTGACCCAGGTCCCTCATGGCAGGGGGCATCTGTCCCCTCACAGAGGAGCTGAGGGCTCTGAGATACTTCTGCAGAAATCTGTGTTTCCTCTTTCATACTTCTTCCTCCGGGGTTCCCTTTGAGGCTGTGAACAGTGTCCTTAGCATGAACACCACCACCAAAGGTGAGAGCATCCTCCAGCTCTGCTCTCTGGGCTCCTTTTCTCTCTCTCCCGCAGCCCAGAGGGACACGCTGCAGCAAGGCAGGCCCCAGGCTGCTTGGGATGAGTGAGAGGATGCAGGGACAGCGGGGTGGCTGAAGAAAAGCAGGCGGGACCTGGACGCCGCTGGCCGGAGCCGCCCCGCGGCAGCGGGACCGGGGCAGGGTGACATCCCCGGGCTGTGCCCGAGCAGGGAGCGCTGCTGAGGGCGTTGTGTAAGCACAGCCCGCATCCCGAGGCAGATGCGCTCCTGCCGAACTGCCCTTACATAAAGCAGCCTCTCGCTGTGGAGCTCGCAGCTCCCTCTCGCGACAGAGCCCACGCGTGACCGGCCCCGCTGCGGCGCTGCCACCGCCGCTCCAGCCCGGGGACACCGAGGGAGCCACCAGATGATGTTTTCGGTCACGGTAATGTGAGGAAGAGAGCAGGTGATGGGGCTGGTGGCACAGAAGGTCCTGCTCTGTCCGGAGACAAGAGAGGTCAGAGATGAGGAGAGGAGAGGAGAGGAGAGGAGAGGAGAGGAGAGGAGAGGAGAGGAGAGGAGAGAGAGAGGAGAGAGGAGAGAGAGGAGAGAGAGAGGGAGAGGAGAGAGGAGAGAGGGAGAGAGAGGAGAGAGGAGAGAGGAGAGGAGAGGAGAGAGAGAGAGGAGAGAGGAGAGGAGAGGAGAGGAGAGGAGAGGAGAGGAGAGGAGAGGAGAGGAGAGGAGAGGAGAGGAGAGGAGAGGAGAGGAGAGGAGAGGAGAGGAATGTCCTCTATGTCAGCTTAAGACCTCAGGTCTGTCACGGGCGACACTGGGGACACACTGGGCTTGGGGGCCCTCACTGATGATCCTGGCCTGTGCTCTGAGTGATGGAGCAGGGCAAGAAGGTCTGAGGAAGGCGCTGTGTGAACCTGAGATGGAGCCCACCCCGCCAGCTGTTTCCAGGCTCGTTTCAGGGTAACGAATTACGATCCCATCGAACTCGTGGACGATATAAAAAAGAAGGGTACAGGGCCACCGCTGAGAGGGCCAGGAGCACGCGAGTGCTGCACTGGGGCTCAGGCGATCAGCAGCAGCAGCAGCAGCAGCAGGAGCAGCCCGTGTGTCCGGCAGGAGCAGAGGGCAGGAGCATCCTGGGCTGTGTAACAGCGGCACAGTGAGGAGGCGGAGAGAAGCGAGCCTGCGCTCCGCTCTCCCTGCATCGTGTCGTGTACAGCAAACACTGCCGGGCCCCCAGCGCAGCAAAGGCCATCAGCAAGGAGGAGAGACTTCGGCTGAGGCCAAGAAACCTGGGGGCTGGAGCATTTGAAATGTAAGAAGCAGCTGAGAGAACAGGATTTGTTCAATATGCAGAACCGATGGCTTTGGGGGATCTCATGGCAGCCTCATGTGAGGAGGTCAGTGAGAGGACAAAGCTGGGCTCTTCACTGTGGTGCATAGCACAAGGACAAGAGACAGTGGGCAGAAGTGAAAACAACAGAGAAAATGCCACTCTCAGAATAATAAAGGGCTGGTTTGTGGATCCAGAGGGGCTGTGGGTTCCCTGTCCTTGAAGGGTTTTGGGATCAAATTGAACAAAGCCCTGAGCACCCTGGTCTGAATTCAGTGTTGACCATACTTTGAGGAGGAAGCTGAACTAGAGATATCACCAGGTCTCTTCCTTCTTAAGTGATTCACTGATACTATTTCCAGAAAAAAAAAGTGGGAGAGATGGAAAGCCTCAGTGACCAAAACAACCCCAGATCTTTGCTTGTGCTAAGACTTCTGAAGCACCTGGAGAGGAACCAGCACTTTACAAGTGTAATAGTAAACAAAGAGGGCATTCCCTTCCTTTAGGTCATGGATCCTGTCACCAACCTTCCCACCTGCCTTTGTGCCTAAGCCATAAATAAACTCCATTTCTCTACTGAGGGACTCCAGCACTTGAGGGCTTGGCAGGAAGTATTCTGGGGTTGAAAACATGGCTTAGGACCTGCCAGCTACTTGGAAAGACATGCTATCCCTTTAATGCTTGGCATATACTTACATGGCCCACTCCAGCTTCTCATTCTTGATGGAGTTATACAGTGTCTGAAAAAAGAACATGGAATTAGCTGTGTCTCTCATGGAAGTCATTGAGGAGACATCTCCTCCTCCACACCCTGTCTGTGTTCTTGGAGAGATCCTTCCCTGCTGAACTGTCCTGGAGAAGCATTCCTAGGATGACTTCTGTCCTGCTGGAGCCCTCCTTGTCTGTGTGCCATGCTGGGTATTGGGCCAGACATCAGCAGCAGAGGGCTCTGGCAGCCAGCCCTGCTCAGGGGCCTGGATATGACATTTTTGACCCATTCTGGGTGCTGCACTTAATTCTGAGTGAATCCTGGCCTATTCACAGTGGTAGAAGACTCTGGGATATGCCATGATACCTTCAATGTCTTAACTAAGGGAAATGACAGGGGAGGCTTGAACTGAGGAGCAGGGGAGGGATGAATGACCTTGGAATCAGCTTTTTCAGTTCCTTCTATGCAAAATTCCAGTGGCTTCCCCAGGGCACTGGAAAAGAAGCAGGAATGAGCTAGCAAAGCAGAATGTGGAGGTTGTCCTGACCATACAGAGGGGTAGGATAGGGTGAGGTCTGCTGGGAGACGAGGATGTCACCCCAAACATGATGTGACACCCCTGATGTGGCACCTCTCCTTCCATACAGCGAAGATCAGGTCGGGCTGCTGGACCTGCAGCAGGTGCAGAGAGCAGTGGTGCTGCTAAACCACGTGGCAGGAGAAAATACTCCCTTTGGGGTGTTCAACCACTTCCCATGGTACTGCACCGGCTGTGTTGGAACATTGCATCTGATCACATGGCAGAGAAATGTTTCACTGCTGGATGGTTGTGTTTTGGAGTGGGGGGTACCTTGCTTTGGGCATTATCTGAGCTGCTGGGGGAAAAGGGCCCCTGGTATGCTCTGAGGGTACAAATCTGGATAAAACATCACCAGGGAACAGACCTATTTTGCCTCACTGCAAGTTAGCAGAGACATTAATGGGGGTTACAGTTCTTCTCCTGAAACACCTGGAAAATGCTGACTGAAGGGCTCAGAGTGTCCCAGCAGGACTAGGTGGCACTGCAATTATGATGACAGTACCCCACTGTCTATTTATATCACATTACCTTCAGCAAATCCTTTGCAAAGTCCTTCCCATCGTTCAGCCCATCCAGGTTTGCTATGAACTGTTGGCACGACATCTTTTTGCCAATGTTCTGTAAGGCAAAGAAGCAGCTCATTAAACTTGTGGAGAGCTTTGGCTTTAATCAGTGTCTTTCAAAGAACAGTTTTATATGTAGTGCTGAAGCCTGGGCTTGTCCCAAGAGCTCAAAGGGCTTCTGATCTGATTTTCTGTTGAGCTCTCTGCTTTATTTGCTCATGCCAACATTCAAATGTTTCAAATGACCTCTTTTTTAATGGCGGAAACAAAACACCTGAAAATAGCCCCTCCAGCTCTTGCAGGAGTGGTCCTGGGTACAGGCTCTGTGTCTCAAAACTCAAGACAAGCACTCAGCCTGGTGAAATGACAATGTTTGGATGGGGCTCCAAGCCTGCTGTGAGCCTGCAGTGCCAGCACCTGGAACAGCCAGCACTGGGCAGGGGAATGCTGATCCTTGATGGAAGCTGTTATTTTTGATTGCCATTACAAAAAGAAATGGTCCAGCTACTGGTACAGTGGAGAGGGCAATGCACGTACACTGGGAGGATCTCACAGCCTGGAACACACTCACCACCAGCTAATGCCAGCAATATTTGGTACTGATGCTTCCAGGCCACCTGGCATCCCTGATATTGTGGCTTCATCATCTGTGGCATCTCTCTTCCCAAGCCCTTTACCCTTTGCTTCCTCAGCCTGCCAGGGTCGAGGCAGGCAGCCTTTTCCCAAGCCTGCCCTGTAATCCTGCCTCTCCAAAGGGATGGAGCAGAGGTGTGGAGGGGTCAGTGGCCATTACAGGGTTCAGAAAAAGAAGTTTGATGCGACAATGGATGTCTCCAGGGCCATGTTGTATCGTATCCTTCACAGCCTCAGTGGGTGGGGCAGACCCCAGTGACATCCCATGGAGTGGGCAGTGGAGTCAGTGAGGAGAGCATGAGCTGCCACAGGTGATCCTGAGGATCCCAACAGCTTCCTGACATTGCTGGGCTTCACACCAAGGTACAGGGCAGGGTGGCCATCCAGGAGGATGTGGGAGGATGGCCCAGAACAGCAGAGTGAGAGCCCTGCTCAGGGCTCAGCGAGGAAGAGGAAGGGCCTCGGTGGGTCTGGCAGGGGATGAAGCTGCAGCAGGAGATAGAGGAGATGCCCTGCAGGGTGAGATGTGTCCTCTGTGCAAGGAAATGACCTCCTGAAAGAGATGACACCGGAAAACTCTGCCCACAAAGGTGCACTGCAGATGACCTGGGGCTTCTCCCCAGCTGAAAGCATCAGGAAAAAGCGAGGCCTTGGGTTTAGCTCCCCATACCCTCTGCACACCCCCTGCCTTCTGTGTGTGCCAACACTCTGGGGCTGCACAGGGAGCCAAGCACTGCCTCTGAGCAGCTCTGCCTGATACTCCTAATTATGCCTCCTGCTGGTGCCAGCTCCAGATGAGCAGGCTCCCTTGAGAGATGAAGAAAAAGAGGAGTAAAGCACTGTTACAAATCTGCAGTGCCTGGGGACGTGGTGTGGCACAACACAGCTCAGCCCTGGTGGCTTTCTCCCGGGGAGCCCCATTAGCCAGAGCTGCCAGCCAGTGCTCAGTGGGCACAGGGGCTGCAGAGGAGCTCAGGAAACGAGCAGACACGCTGGGGTGTCAGCAGAGAGCAGAGACATCTGTGTGCTTGCTGGCCAGCCAATTTCAGCCACAAAAGATAAAGGAAAAATCCAGCAGCACAACAGAGCGTGGGTGGAGGAAGGAAGGAGGGCAGGGAGCCTCCAGAAGGGAGGGAGTGTGGAGGTGAGGCAGGTGTTGCCTGAGACCTGGAGGCACGGAATTGCTTTGCACAGAGAAGGTGCCCAGCCCCACCCTGAGGCAGGGAGCAGAGTGCACAGCACTGATCCGTGTGCCCAAAGAGTGATTCAGCACTGAATGCAGAGGCCAAGGCATTTTTGGAAGTGAGTGGATACAGTGAGATAACACAAATCACCAGTCTCACGGGCCCTTTTTTGGGTTTCTCATGGACGTGTCTGGGACTCATATCCATCCCAAGGGGTGCCTGCCTTTTTGTTGTGTGATCTGTCTCTTTCTCTGGTGCAAGAGAACTCTGAGCTCACCCGGGGCAGCAGCCACACCATGGAAAAGCAGCTAATTGCTGAGTAATTGATCTGGTCTGGATGTGTTCTAGGCTGCAGGAATAAAATCACACCCCTGCAGGGAACCAACCTGCAAATTCTGGGTCCCAGCGAGCCCTGCCTGCTGTGGACACACTGGTGCCACTCTGCAGGTGGTGCCAGGGGCTGCTCACACCTCGGGGCTCTCCAGCCCTCCTGTGCTGCTAACACTGAGCCCTGAGCTCGGCTTAAGGACACCACCACAGGGTTTGAAAGGTTAAGAGAGATGGACAAACGGAGTTAGGACCTGCCCAGGATCCCGTTTCAAGCTTTGCTCTGTGCTCTGCTTTTTGAACAAATCCCATTATTACTCCAGAGGGTGGACTTTCCTAAAGGACCAAAATGCACCCACGAGTGCTGGTGATGCAAAGGTGTTTGTCTGTCACCATGGCCAGGAGAGATAACAGTGGGAAAGGAGATTTTCCTAAGCTTTGTCTCCCCGGGGCAGAGATGGAGCAGGGCAGTGCTGACTTTGCCATAAATCTCCTGGAGCTCAAACAGCACCAGCAGAGCAAGGCAGAAAGTTGCAACAACTTGGATTAAGCTACAAGTATAGTCTTGGAATGCTTGGAATGTTTGTTGGTGACCATTGGCTTTTAATGCCAACTGCAGGTGCTTCCATGAATAGGGAATGTCTCATTTTAAAGTTTTATGGGTGGTTTGGAAACAGGGTCTGAGTGCACCTGAGTAGCAGATCAGCAGTGCTAAGGCCGGGTGCAGATCTCCTGTTTTAAACCTCTGTGTCAGGTCTTTGCTGGAAAGGTGAACAGGAGCATGCCAGGGGCTCTGCTGTGAGGAACTGCCCCTTCCCAGACACATCCACCCCCCTCTGCTCAGCGAGGGCAGCTCCCCCTCCAGCAACACACGGTGAAACACTGCAACACACACACACAACATCAAAAAGGGAAATAACACCAAAAGTGACATGGAATGTCATGGCAGCATCCCCGGCGAGGAGGGGTGGGAGATCAGTCACACATTCCCAGGTACAGCACAGTTCATGGAGGTTTCTTTACACCAGGAGCATTTCATGGGATGGTATCAGCTGCTATAATGGCTTGCTAAGTAGGGAAGAACACTGCACAATCACTTGGGATTCCAGACAAACAAAATCCCTCACTGTCTCTAACACAATCAAAACAAGTCAAATGCCAGTGCTTTAAAGCAAAACACCAGAAGGACTGCACTTACCACCTGGTAAAGGGTTAAAGAGCAGAAAGAGAGGTTCCAGGAGCAGAAGGAAATTTAAAAAAAAAAAAAAAAAAAAAAAAAAAGAAGGAAAAGGAGAAGAAGAAATTAATGTTACACATGCAGAAAAATAAAGAGAAGATTTTTCAAAGAAAAGTTCAGGCATTTGCACACCTGGTCAAAAGAAAGCTGTTTTTTCTTTGCCTAGATATCATGAGAACGTTTCTTCTGATCAGACCTCTGAGACAGCTTGACAATGAAGAATAGAAATAGGGTTTTTGATGTTTAGGTTGTGTTTTTTTGCCTCTTCAATTATGTCTATCTTCCCAGAGGCAGATTTTGGATTTATTTTTTTACTTTAAAAAAAACTAGACAAAATAAGATTATTTTGGATTGAAGTCACATAGTTTGCCTTTTGCCACAATGCTGCTTTTGCTGCTGCAGGAAATGATTTGATGGAAATAATTCCTTGGCTCCAACCATTTTGGCTGGAGGATGAATGCTCTGTGAGACTGATCCCACCACCATCCCACTGTGTGCAGAGACAGGTTACTGGGAGCCTCCAAAAGGTGCTGAGAGATCTTCTCACAGCTTCTGCTGCTTTCCAGCCACTCTTCTGGGCACTGAGCTCTGCTCTTTGTCCAGAGGCTTTTTCTGCTATGAAACTCTCCAGTGGCTGCCTGTTACACCTTGGGGAAAAGGAACAGCTGGAACTCACTCCATTATTTGGGAAGGAAAGATCAAATCTAGACCTGTGTGAACCCTCTGGCCTCCTTGCAGCAGTTTCTGGGAAGAGGTGAAGCACCACAGGGACTGTCAGGGAGGACCTCACTGAGAGCTCCTGGAGAGGAGGCAGCACTGCCTGTCCCTGGGCAGGACAACTGATGGCAGCAGGACATTTGCCTTTGGCTTGAGTGTGCAGTGACACTCAGGTGTGGGCTGTCCCCAGGCCTGGGCCTGGCACCCAAAATTCCACCTGGAGCAGGTCAGAGAACTCTCTGCCGACCCATCTCATGTGTCCAGCAACATTCAGCACCAGGGAACAGAGCTCACCCTGGGAAGGAATAACGGATGGATGCTCCTCCAGGGGCTACTTACATGGCCATGGAGGTCTGTGTTCAGCAGCATCAGGGCACAGGTGAGGGTGTGAATCCCATCTGAAACACACAACAGTCACACAGCTGTGGCTGGTTACTCCCCTTCTCATGCAGTGCTGGTGATTGTTGTCTTGGCAGCCCAGCTACTGCAAAACCAAGGCCAGTTGCTGTGTCTGGGGACCTTAGAGAATACCTGCTCCCTTCAGCGGTGTAGGATTTAAAAAAAAAAAAAACCAAAACAACACAAAAATCCCCAAAGACATCCTCTTTTCCCTCAGACTTCACCTTTTCCTAAAACAACCGCCATGAAATTGGCTTCAAAGCAGTTTTGCTTTAAAAGACCAAACTTCCCACTGAGTCTTACTCCATCTCCATGGAGTGGATGATCTTGAAGGTTGTTTCCAAGCCAGGCCTTTCTATGATTTCATGATTTCCATTTTGATCTGGTGCCACTGCAGAGTGGGGCAGTGACCCAGAGAGGGCTGGTTTGCCCCCAGCTGATCCTGGCCTCCTCAGGGGCTCGTCCTGAGCCCTTCAGCCATCACTCCCTGGCAGTCTGGAAGCTCTTGAGTGGTTCAACAAACACGAGCCCTACAAATCAGTGTGCCATTTTATTCTCTCTGACTTTAAAAAGAACAACTCACAGGAAGTTTTCCTTCCATGGGAGACAGCACAGCTGCCTGTCCTACACCAGTGGCTGTTTCTTCAAAGCCATGGGGTGTCCTGAAGCTTTCCAAGGCCAAGACACGAATCTCCACGTGTCATCTCACAGCACTGAGATGCAAACACTTTCTGGCACATGGGCTGGTCTTTGAAGGACCTCACAAAAGGCCTAGAGAGCACCAGGGAGGAGCCAGGGACTGCAGTATTACTTTCACAAGCAGCTGCTTTGTGTTTAGAACAACGGTGCCTTCCCACTGTGCATTTTTCAGTCTCTGTGGGAGGTTGTGAGCATCACTCTGGTCAGGTAAATCCTGTCCCACATGGCCCCATGGTGGGGCTCGTGTCCCAAAACCTGTCATTCTCTCACCCACTTTTTCTCTCAGCTCACAGAGTCACAACATAATCGCAGAGCTCTCCCATGTCTGGGCTTCACCAGAGCAGGAAAGGAATAACAGGACAGCACCTCTGGGAGAAGAACCAGAGTCAGTCTCTTCTCCCAGGAAACAAGGGACAGGACCAGAGGAAATGGCCTTGAGCTGTGCCAGGGGAGGTCCAGATTGGACATCTGGGAAAATTTCTTCACTCAAAGGGTTGTCCAGCTTTGGAATGGGCTGCCCAGGGATGTGGTGGAGTCACCATCATGGAAGTGTGCAAGAAATGACTGGATGTGGCACTTAGGTCTTGTCTGTAGGGTTGGGAGGTGGATGCAACAGAACTGGGGGATCACTTATAGGGGGCAGTGTTGGAGAAGGGTCAGGACTTGGCATGTGGGATATTACAATTTGCAGTTTAATGTCTACAGGGTGGGGGACCCTTCCCAGTGAAGATCATCTTCGGATCAGTGGAGGATCACATAAACTCAGGGAAATGAAATCTAAACCTGTATTTTATTGGGATAGTGCTGATAAAGGCAAAAAGGTCATTGTGTTTTGAGAATAGTGAGTGTCCAGCTAGCTTAGCAGAGGCGCTGGTGGGGTCATGCAGCACCAGGCACTGCTGCCCTTTGTGGAGCCATTCCCGAACGTGCAAACCTGGACACGCTCCTGTCTCTGTGTGTGGGTCACGTGCACCAGGAATGACCTCTCCCATTTAAAAATCAGAGAATCATGGAATCAAAAGGCCTCTAAGATCATCGAGTCCAATGATGGCCCAGCACTGCTGTGTTCATCACTAAACCACACCTCCAAGGGCCACATCTTCATGTCTCCTGAACACCTCCAGGAAAGGTGAAAGTGCAGAGTTGTTAAGGTTGGAAAAGACCTCTAAGGTCATGGAATCCAATTGTTAACCAAAAATATCAGAAGAAATTATATCCACGTTTAAGAGATAATGTGGAGAAGCTGAAAGTAGCTAAGAAAACCTGCAACTGCAGTGAGCCCAGAATTTTACCCAGCTGTGCTTTCTTCTGCTGCAGCTGTAAATGTGTGGAACACAATTCCTGTGCAGGGCAACCCAACTGCATTCCTTCATTTGCATGGAAAGGTTTTCCATTCAATGAACAAGGTCCTGGGCTGGGCTAGCACCAGCCACTCATTTGCCCAGTCAGTGGGCACTTTGCAAGCCACAACTCGAGCAACTTTCAACCCCTGAGAGCCACTCACCACCTCCCTGGTGCTGAGCAAAGCCCAGCCACTGATCCAGGCTCCAGATCCAGTGCTCCTTCAGCACAGCTCACATGGATGTAGGAGGACAAGGCTCCCTGGCACCCCACACTCAGACCTTGTGTCCTGGTTTAGGGCAAATTTTAGGAGGAAATCTCCAAGGGGGTCTCCTCTAGAAAAGCCAATTTTCAGCCACCCTACCCCAAACCGGTTCAGGAAAGATTTCACTTCCAAGGCTGACCTATTCCTTCCTTACCAAAAAAGTTGAGTTAAGGCAAACACAGGATCCTGGTCTGCCAGAACCTGGCATCCCCAGCCCCTCCCAGGGCAAGGATAATGATCAGAGCAGGGATCAATGATCAGGGCAGGGATCAATGATCAGGGCAGGGTCCCTGGGAAAGGGAGAAGCTGTAGCTGTGCCACCCAGGCTGTGGATGGTTGGTTTTGCACTCCAGCTCTGTGCACAGGTGCCCTGTGAGCTGCCAGGAGCCAAGGAAAGGGAGCAGTACCTTCAGAGGTGCTCTCCTCGGGGTTGCACTGGCAGTAGCGCCGGGAGAAATGGATCAGCACCCGCTCCCGCTCCTGCGTCTCTCCCATCAGCGGGAATGCCTTCAGGAACGTCCTGCAAAGAGAAAGGGATGCTTAGAGATGGACTGGGCAGTGTCCTGGCTAAGGAGGGAGATGGCAAGGGGTCATTTATCCCCCTCTGCTCCCCGTGTCCCTGCAGAGGGGATGCAAAGGGATCCATAGAGCTGTGCAGGGAAATGTGCCGCCAGCTGGGATCTGAGCCACCTCCAGAGTGGTGGCACCAGGATGGGTTGCCCATCCCCAGAGGAAGAAGTTGCTCCCACTTGCTCTGATTTCTGGGAAAGCTGCTCTCCACCCTGGGGAAGCAGGCTGTGGGCCCTCTTGTTGAAGCCCACTTTTGGTGGCAGCACCTTGTGCCAAACGTGACACCCAAGACTGAGTGACAGCCTGGATCTGCCCCCAGTCCCTGCTCCTGTCACAGTGCTGGGAAGCCTGGAGGAAACCCCAAAACCCCACCACTCTGTCCATCCCAGAGCTCACCTGAGTGCTTTGTCAAGGGTCAGGCCAGTGAAGTCAAAGAAGCTGAGGTACTCCTCTGCTACCAGCTTGCTAAATTCGTTACTGTAATTAGAGAGGGAGTGGTCAGCCCCTTTGCCAGGGAAGAAAACACTGTCCACAAGAGGAACAGCAGAATGCTGCCTCTTGGCCAGCCCAATCCCAGGACACTGCAGACAGGATCCCAGACACAGGGAGACTTGTTCCTGGCCTGGAATGCTGCTGGAAGAGCTCCCTGGTGTGCCCACAGGCAGCCCCAGACACCTGAGAATGAGAGGTACCTGCCCTGCTGCACCCCGTGTTGTGCTGCTGGCCCGGCAGAGCCTCCTCCCAAGGAGCCAGGAGGAGGAGGAGGCCATGAGGACACCCTGGGCTCCTCCAGCACCTGCTTCTCTCCCACTGCTGGACGTGTCCCCTCCTCCCAGTGCAATATTCCTGCTCTCACCCACACAGCTCCCATCCTGCCCTCACAAGCCCCTTGCTCCTGTGGCACAGGGATGCTGCTGGAGTCTGGAGCAGGAGAGCTCAGTGAGCTCCAAGCAGGGGCTGCTGGCTCTGCCAAGGAACTGGACAGTGTCACAGAACACCAGAAGGCAGCCAGACCCCTGGAAACCACAAACTGCTGTGTCTCTGTCTCCAGGGGCTCAGGGACACAGATGGGACTCCTGTCCCTGGGCTCCAGAGCCAGTTAACATGCCCCAGGCCATGGGATAACAACAGTGGCCAGGGCAAGGCCATGTCCCACCCTCAGATGGGCTGATGTGTTTGCTCAGGTTCCCTCACCCAGGAATTATCCTCCTGTGTCTCTGTGCCAGTGCCAGCCCTTCCTGCAGGCATGGGTGACACTTCCACCATGACGACAGAGACATTCCTACAAGAAGAGCAAGGCATTTCCCACGGGGACATTCCTGCCATGCTCTGGCTGGTGGCCCTGCAAGGCATTTCCTGTGGGGACATGCCTGGCATCCTCTGGTTGGTGCCCTTTCAGCCTCTGCAGACCTCCTCTCACCTTACAGCCTGCTTTGATGCTCCCTCCCTCTGCCTGCTTTGGGAGGGTCCAGGCACCAAGAGTTCTGACTGCCCTGCTGGGTCACAAGCCACCCCAGGGGAACAGAGAAGCCCTGGCCTTTTCTCCCAGTCCATTCCCACATGGCTGGACATGGGCAGATTTGTGTTGTTTTACAGCCTGGGTCCCACTGCAGGGCTAAACCTGTATTGCCCAGGCTCTTTTTTGCATCACCTGGGTCACTTTGGATTGTCCATAAGGAGTTTGTGTGAGTCAAAGCTCATCTCTGGGGGCTGAAATAGGCCATGTGCCTGATGCCATAAGATTTTAGCCTTTATATTTTTCAATTCCTGTACTGCATTAGTGCATAACTCTAAACTCCATATAGAGTGTTGGTTACTGTCTTCACATTTTGGTCAGACAAAACAACTCCTCCAGGCCTGAAACTCAAGGCCACCCTACAGCCTCAGGCCCCAAAAACTATAAACAAAAGTGAACTGGGGGAGAGCAAACTGGGGGAATGTGCCTTCATTACCTGGAGCTGTAATTGGAGGATTAACCCCTGATATGCAAATAGACCAAGCTTATCTCTGCCTGAAAAACTCGTGCCCATTGTCCATCCTGGGTGCAGCCTCTGGGAGGCTCCTGCACTGCCCAAGGTGTGTCTGTTAAAGGCCTTTAATAAATACCCACTTTATTCTCTTAACCTTGTCTGGCCTCTGTTCTAGGTAGCCCCTCCAAGGCATCATGCCCCAGTCGTGCTGTCCATGGCCCTGCCAGACCCCACATCCCAGCACTGCAGTGCTGGAACTGTGCTGGGCTGCTTTGGTCAGAACAACTCTGGGAAACCCCACAAGGACGTGCCTGGCACTGCCACCTTCACACCTGGGACAGTCCAACCTCCACCCAGCACCAGATGTGGCTGTGGGCAGTGATGGAGCTGAGACAGGGCCACAGACCAATGCAGGAGCAAGAGCCTTCCACGGAGAGTTCAGCTGCCCAAACATTTGCCCTTCAGAGGGACAATGGTAATTTCTGGATTTTAGGTTGATTTCACAGAACTGAGGCAGATGGAAACAAACTGTGGGGAGATATCCAACCTGCATTTCATTGTTTACCAAGCCTTTTCTGCCCGTTTGACAATGATGAATGGTTTTGGCTTCGGTATACATTTTAAAATTTTTTTTTAGAAAATTGCCAATTATCACAAAGAAAAAAGAAGTGGTAAAATGAGATTTCACTTTTTGTACAGCCCTCCTACATGGAGCTGCTCCCAACAAAATAGGTTGGTCATACATTGTCTTAAGTGAGCAAGACTGACTTAATATCTATATTAATACCTATAAATGCCTATCTTCACCCTATTTCCTTTCCTGCTCTGCAAATCCACCTGCTTGATGCAAGAGTCTGCAGCTCTGTTTAGGTCTTATGTCAGGAAATGGTTCAGATGTCAAAACCCAGCTGACCAAAACACAACTTTTATTTCCAAGGCTGTGTGAATTCCCAGATGTGGGTCACCAAAGAGCCTCCCAAGGCGTGAGGGTTGCAGGTGTGAGTGAGGGCTGCAGGAAACAGCAAAGGGACAGGCTCAGAAACCCAGGGCTTGAAACCTCCCCCCCTCAGTGAGCTGTCATGGCAAATTTGAGAGAAAGGAGAAGGATTTTACACCTGAGGCAACAGCAACCAGCAATGCACCTGCTACAAGAACCTCAGCAAAGGGGAGAATGAGGATGTTGCCAGGTGATGCAAAGAGCCTCTCCAGGAGACAATTCCAGGGCTCCTTCTGTCCCAGCACTAAGCTGGGAATCACAGGCAGTCCTTGGTAGTGACAGTGGGTATTTGCTGAAGGACAGGTGTGTTCTGCTGATCTGGGCAGGGGGGAGACATTTCAAGGACAAAAAAAAAAATAAAATAAATCCCAGCAACTCAGGTTATATCTGATCCAGGCGAAGGATGATGGGGATTGGTGCCTTCACACCCACTGGCATCCTAAAATAATCTACACTTGTTACTGTTACTCTGTCTCTTAGAAATCTCTGTAAATCTCCCACTTTTGAATATTTTTTGATTTCCCTTCTGCCTTATCCAGGCAGAAGAGCCTGGACCTCCCTGTGTCCCTGGCTCTCCAGCAAACCCTTCCTGCCCTCGTACAGACTGGGTTGGGAGGCTCTGCAGCAAGAACATTTTGTGGTGCAGACACAAAAAACCTGGGGAGTGGCAGGGAGCTCGGTGCAGAGGCAGGTCTGCCTCCCAAACCCTTCAGCCTGGAGATTGCTGGGCTCTTCCCAAAGGCAGGTTCTGGTGGGCAGCAGCCTGTGACACTGCCCAATACTGCAGGTAGCTTTGTAGAATTCCTATTTTAAGGGCACTGTGCTTCCCGCTCCAACTGGAAGGATCTCCAGCAGCCCTGACTCCGTCCAGCACACCAGCTTGGCCCTCCCTGCCTTCTCCTGCCCTCCCAGCATGACCAGTGCCCCCACCCTGTGTTTCTGTGTCCCCCTCCCAGGGCTGGCTCCCACGTACTTCTTCCCGAGCTGCCGGGCCACGTCGCAGCGCTTGAAGCCCTCGAGGTTGTAGAGGCGCTTGGCCAGCCTCTTGGCAGCCTCGCTGTCCGCCCTGCAGCCGTTGGCCAGCGTGTCCGTGCTGCCCTGGTCCAGCTGCTCCGTGCTGCCCATGTCCGAGTCAGAGTCTGACAGGGTGTCCTTCAGGCTGGCGTCGCTGTGCAGAGACAAGAAACACTCAAGGAGCCGCGGCGTGACCGCAGAAAACGCCACGTTTTGGTTTCTCCTCACCCTCACCAAAAAACACGTGAAAAAACTGCACTGTGGCTGTGAACTGGGCGTTGGACAAAGCCTCCTACGTTTCAGCTCCAGTGAAATAGTGCAGTGGAATTCCAAATTGGTGGAAAAGGTCAGAGAGAGGGCAGCTTCCCCCTGAGGAAGGAGGATGTATCAAACCAAGCAGCCTCAACCTTTTAAGCTTCCTCTCACTCCCCACTGGGGACACCAAGCTCTTTCCATGGCATGGACATCCAGGAAATCTTAGGGGTAGATGCTGTGCTTTTCAGTTTGGGTTATATGCTGAACAAGTGGGGAACTGCACTTGTACAAATCATGTCAGTGGGGCTGGCACCAGACCAGACTTTCCAGGTGAGCTGCTCCCCTGGCAGTTTCCTGCTGCCCACAGACAAAACTGAGCAGCCCTGCTGGCACCATGTAGGTGGGCAAACAGCCCTTTATTTTCCTGCCCAAGGCCACTTCCAGCACTAATTCACGCATTTTGGAGCAGTGTGACTCACTGCTGGCCTGACAGCTGGACACACGACCTCGCTCCAGCTCTCCCCTGACCTGGCTGCTCCTCACTGGCTTCCTCATGCAGGGAAGTGCCCTGCAGATGGGCTGCTGCCTCCCAGGGGTGGTGGTTTGGGATGAAGTCTCTGCTGATCTCCTCACTGCCTGCAGAAGAACCCTTGGGGAGGCTTCTGTAGGGGTACCCTGTCCTAAGTGAAACCTTGAGGTTTCCCTGCACTTCAGAGACATTTGGGAGGGCACCTGACTGTCCCCAACCTGCCAAGGGCTTTGCAGGCGCAGGTGAAATTTTCCTGCTGGTGTTTGGCCTTTCTGCCATGACAGCACATGAGAGGAAGCACAAGGCGTGAAAGAGCAGTTCCAACTCAATCATTTCCCCTGAGCCTTGCTCCCGGACTGGGATCCTGTAAGAAAAGGAGCCACTGCCCAAGAAACTCCCTGCCTTACCTGATGGAGTTAATGATCTTGGTGGCATCTTCCTCTGACCCTTCCACGTGGAACCCGTTTGGGATGCTCTTCAAGGACAGCCGGCTCAGCACATTCTCTGACCTGCTGCTGGTAATGGAGTGTCTGAGGGGGCTCCCAAAATCCCCCTCTGCTGGCTTGGCTGCCCCCTGCTCTTGCTTATCAGCAGCCATGTGGTGAAGGGCTTCTCTCTGCTGGGCTGCCAGTTTCTGCTCCAAGAGCTCGGGGCTCTCCTTGGCCCTTTGCTGGATCAGTGGGGTGAGAGGGGCCTCAAAGCTGACACAGCTGTCTGTCTCGTCCGTGAGGGAGAGCACGTCCAAAGAGTCCAGGCTGCTGTAGTAGGTGCCCTTCATAAGGTCAGACTCAACGATCTTCTCGAAGGTCGAGCTGAAGCCATCCCTGATGTCTTTGAACTGGAAGTGCTCCCTGTCATCGTCACTGCAGCTCAGCTTGGCATCTCCAGAAGCAAACCTGGACCAAAAGGAGAAATGCAGAAAATACTGTCAAGGCAATTCTTGCCCTGTTCCACTTGGAGCTGGGAAGAAAGAGAAGAGGCAAAAACGGGTGCTGGGAGTATGGCCCTTGGGATCTTTGTGTGGTATAACTTGCCAATTTTGTCACAAGATTCTGGAGCTCAAAAAAAGAGTTTTGTGATGAGCAATCCCAGAGGTCCAGCCAGCCCTTAATTTGGTCATGTCCCAGTAAAAGCCAGACCTCTGAACTGAAAACTTCTGCCTATGACACCTGCTACTGGATCCAATGCCAGAATAACCTCATGGTTATCACTCAGCAGGTCCCACATTGCCATAATCCCGAGGCAGACAGCTCTGCTCTTTCAATACCCTGTACAGAATCATTTCTATTAACTGCTCACACCACAGGCATTGTATATTCCAGCCCTTTACTCATCCCCTGAGGCCAAACTCAGAAGACAGCAAAGGGAGAAATCTGTGTCCCTACAAATACCCCAGCAAAGACAGTGAGGGACAGACTGCAGAGACCAGGCAGGAGCACTGGAGCTGGATGGGTCACAGAAGTACAGAATGATTTGGATGAAAAGGGACTGTAAAGCTCATCTCATTCCACCCTCTGCTGTGAGCACTACCCCAGACTGCTCCAAGCCCTGTCCAGCCTGGCCTTGGACACTCCCAGGGATGGGCAGCCACAGCTTCTCTGGGCACCCTGTGCCAGGGTCTTATCACCCTCACAGGAAACAATTTCTTTATAATATCTAATCTATCCCTGCCCTCCATCAGTTTAAGGCCATTCCCCCCTGCCCTGTCACGACCTGCCCTTGTGGAAAGTCCCCCTCAGTGGGCACATCTCTCCTTTCACAGCCTCAGAGAGGACAGAGAGGCTTTGTGCAGCTCACACCAGCCCAGGAGCACCGTCTGCAACCCACAAAGCAAAGCCAGGCTAAGGTAGGAGACAGGGAAAGACCTCTCTCGTGTGAATGAACCTGACACTGCCTCCCCTGGGAGAAATGTCACCTACTCATCACACAGCAGGGAAGGCAATTGCTCTGCTGGAATAAGGAGCTGTATATTTATTTGTATTGTAATCACAAAGTTGTGTCAGTGTACTGCAGGAGCAGGGGATCTAATTGCCTGTGCTGCTCCCCCAGCCATCTCTGGAATGCTGGGTTATTGCTCACAGTGAGGCACACGGAGCTCTGCTCCTGCTGCAGCTGAGCCGCTCCAGGGCTGCATGCACTGGGGTGTTTGCATTTCAGTTCTCACTGGTTAATGAGTTGTAATAAAGCACAGCTCATCAAAGAACCACAGAATCACAGAATATGCTGAGCTGGAAGGGACCCACAAGGATCACTGAGCAGAGCTCCTGGCCCTGCACAGACACCCCAACAATCCCACCCTGTGTCTGAGAGCTCTGTCCAAACACTCCTGGAGCTCTGGCAGCCCTAGGGCTGGGCTCATTCCCTGGGGAGCCTGGGCAGTGCCCCACCACCCTCTGGGGAAGAACCTTTTCCTGATATCCAATCTAAATCCCCCTGACACAGCTCCAGCCATTCCCTGGGTCCTGTCCCTGGTCCCAGAGAGCAGAGATTGGAGCTGCCCCTCAGGAGGAGCTGCAGCCCCTGGGTGGGTCTGACCTCAGTCTCCTCTGCTCCAGCTGGACAGGCCAAGTGCCCTCAGCTGCTCCTCATGTGGCCCCTCTGGGCCCTTCACCACCCCCAGGTCCCTCTTTTGGACACCCTGTAACAGCTTTAGATCTTTCTCACATTGTGGTGCCCAGACCTGCCCCAGGACTGGAGGTGAGGCTGCACCAGCCGAGAGCAGAGCAGGACAATGCCCTTCCTGGCCCAGCTGGTGATGCTCTGCCTGATGCCCCCCAGGACGTGGTTGCCCCTCCCAGCTTCCAGGGCACTGCTGACTCATGTTCAGCTTGCCATCACAACTTTGCTGTGTTGGTGGAGTGTGGATCCCGCCAGAGAAGGACATGATGGAATCCAGGACTATCTTGCCTCTGCACTGCAGTCTTTCTGCAAAGTTTTTCTGAAACTTTATTTGACAGAATGTGAATTTTTTGACAGCTATGTGTTGCCATGGGAGGAAATGTGTGGGCAAAAGCTGCAGTCCCAAAACTGCAGGTGCTGAGTGTGTCTACAAGCAAAAGGTGGGGATTTCTTTGCTAAAAATTTTGCTCTTTTTCCATGAGTTCATGGGGCTGAAAGCAGAGAGTATCATTCACTGGTGGATCTTGCAGTTGGACTGCAGAGCTGTGACCTCCCTGAGATCAGCAGGGCCAATGTCGGGGCTCCTGAGAAGGTGAAAGACCTCCAGGCAACACAGCCACAATGAAAGGAAAATGAGGCTTTGACAAACAAGAGATGCCATGGGATAAACCAGAAAGGGCAAAAAGGGATTCAGTTAATGCAAACTGCAGCACAAACAGTGAATCTTTGACTCTATTTCCCTGATTTTTTTTTACCAACCATTTCCTGCATAGATGTCCACCTTCAGGAGGACAACCACGGGTTCTTTCTCCAGCTCTACCATGGAGTGATGACCTTGGATGACTTCCCCCTTTAATTCTCCATTCCAGTGGGAAGAGCAAGACTCAACACCTTCTTGCAAAGTGCTTTAAAATTCAGGGAGAAAACGCATCACACAAGCAGCAACGTGCAGATGATGACAAATGATTTGTCATCAGGAACAAACATTTGACTGCTCATTAGTAAAACATCGGACTGGGTTCTCCTATATCCAGAATGGAAACAGCAATTCCCCAAAGAGTAAAGAAAAAACTAAGGAAAATCAGAGGTGATGCAGGGTGACAGTGACATCCTGGTGCCTTGGTCCATCTGTCAGTTCTTCCTGACCCACACTGACCCAGGGGCAGACAGTCCCTGAGCTCAGGGCAGAGCAGCTCCACGCTGTGCCTGGCCCAGCCACACATTGCTGCCATTTACCCTAAAGAGAGGTGGCCAAAGCACTGATGAGCTCCAGCACAGCGAGCTAACCAGCTCTGCAGGCTCTAAGTGGTTTCCCAGACTTCAGCTGTGTCCCAGAAGTTTTCCAGCTGCCCTTCTGCTTTGAATATAGCGTGTGACTTGTCCCTTGTGCATTCAGCCTCCCTAAAGACTCATTTGCTATCCAAGTGAATATGTCTGGAGCACGAGATCACGGACTCTGCATGCAGACCCCAGTCAGGTTGCATCATCTCCAAATCCCCAGCCTGCCACTTCCACCAATTCATGCCCTAGTACCTTAAAATAATTGCACTTGCAGTGATTGCAGCAGCATTCTCTGACCACCCTTAGCTTCCTCTTGAACTCGCAGCCACTGCCAGGGAGCCACCTACCAAATATGATTCCCCTGAAACCTGAGAGACTTGCAGCTATCCAAGACCTGACTGCATAGCTCATGGGGCTCGTGGGACCTGCCTGGAGAGGGACAGGCTCCCCGAGCTCTCTGAACAGCAGCAGCCTGCTCTGGACACTCTTCCTCTGCAACACCTTCAGTTGTGCTTTTGGAAGCAGTGCTGCTGCTTCTTGCTGGGGCCCTTGAGTGAAACAAACCCCCTGCTTTTTATAGAGAAGCCTGTTCAACAGCAGAGAAACAAAGCAGGAGGGATGCCTGCTGTCAGCCCACAGCCTGCGTGGCTCCCCAGCTCTGCTGCCCACGCTCCAGACAGAGCTGGGGATGCACAGGTCAGCATGGAGCCTGCAGGGGCTAGAGGCAGGAGGTGATCCCCAGGCCACCTTGGCCACCCTGTCCCTTCACAGCTCCCCTTCAGAAGGCCACATTCCTCCAGGACTGCCCCTGCTGCTCCTCTCCAGCCCCTCCTGCTTGCAGCATCTCTCCTGCCCCGGGGTAGGTGCACAGGCAAGGCTGTAAAATTCACAGCAGACATCAACCCCAGGTGGCTACAACACAGAGCCCTGGCTGATTTCTGGTGGCAAAGAGAAGAATCCAAACCCCTCCACAGGAATGGCACGGGAAGCACCTGTCCTCATCCCAGTGACCTGTCACTCCCCCTAAGCCCCAGCCTGCAGAGTCCCATGGAGGTCTGGAAACCTGCAGAGGTATAAAATGAGCTGTGGGCACCACACCAGGGTGAGTGTCCCCCAGCCTGGAGAGCCCTCCTGTGAGCCAGGCTGCCAGCAGAGAGGACTCAGGGACCGAGGGGCACTGCACACGTGCAGCTTTGTCTCAGGCACTTGAGATTTGGATGACACTCGTGCCTTTTGTCTCACACTGCTGTCCCTGTCACCCAGGCACTGGTAACACCTGCCACAGGTGCAGTGGAGAGCACAGCTCAGTGCCCTGCCCACTCTCAGATACACAGCTGCCACCTGCTAGCCCAGGGACTGCCAGAGCTAGCCATGCTGCCAGGGGCTTCCAGGGCACACCAGCCTGCCAGACAAGCCTGTCTCCACCATCTCCAGGCTGTTGTACTTGCCCTAAGATATCTCAGGTAACTCTGCCATGAGTGCTGCAGTTGAATTTCCAACTTGCAAGTGGGACACCCCCAAAGTGAGCACAACCAGCTCCTCTCAAGATCCCAAAAGTTTCCCCTGCACTTTAGTGACTCTGTGGGCAGACGCTGGCTCTAATCACAGCTTTCTGCATTCGGAACAGGAAAAAACTGTATGAGAAGCCCGGAGAGAAAAAAAAGTAGAAAGTTACAAACAGGGAAAAAATGTGCGAGGAGCCCAAAGACAAACAGGAGCGGAAAGCCACAGTCAGCCATGAGAGAGCAGCTGCAGCTCCTTAAACTGATGAGTTACACACGGAGCAGAGTAACTCGAACCAAGGAGCCTTGAAAACAACACACACAAACCAAGGCTTCGCACTCACCCGAACTGCTCCTCCGCCTCGTCAGCGCTCAGCGCTTCCGAGGATCCCAGCACGCTGTGCCACCGCTCCTTGCTGAGGGCCCCGCTCGGTATCTCCAGGCTGGGGGAGCCCGTGTCCCCCCGCTCGGGGCTGCTCGGGCCGGGCGTGTCCCCGTCCTGCGGCTGCAGCTCCCGCCCCGCGGCCGCCGCAGCGTCCACCCCGTTGGCCAGCACTGCCCCGTCCGCACGGCCGCTCTCGCTGCCAGCGCCCGTCCCTTGTCCCTGCTCGCTCAGCCTCTCGCCTGGCTCTGTCACCGCTTCCAGATGTTCGTCCCGCTGCTCCCCCTCCGCCCGGGAGGGCTGAGCGTCGTGCCGGGGGCTGGCTCTCCCGCTGGCAGGCTCCGCAGGCTGGCTCGGCGGCTCGTCCCCATCGCTGCGGGCCGGCTGCGAGCCCGGGCAGTGCGGCTCGCTCTCGTCTGCGGCGGGCCATGGACAGGGGCTGCTCTCGCTCATGTTCCGCTCCTTGTCCCGGCGCTCACGGGATCGCTCCCCGCGCTCAGCTCAGGCTCGGCACTGCCTGCAAGGGAAAAGGAACCACAGCGTGGGCATCGGGAAGAGCTGTCAGGAAGGCGGGTTGAAGCCCCCGCCCCACCTCACATCCTCAGTGTAAAGGCAAGGAAGGACCATTCTGGTGTTCGGTGCTTTTGAAGGCCCAGTGCTCCTTGCTCAGGGCAGTGAGATCAGAGCACAAGCTGCTGTTGTGGTGCTGAGCCATTGGGGCCCAGGAACACACCTTTCATATGCTCCCATAGCCCCAGACAGCCTCAGAGCAGGGGATGTGTCCCACACAGGCTGTTTGTGCCCAGGGATGGGCCTTTCTCAGACTCACTGCTGGGATGCTATTCCCTGATATTCCCTGCCCTCCAGAAATAGGAGAAATAGGTGAAACAGGCAATAAAGGTGATTTATTCTTTTCTAACCGTTCTAAGCAGCTGTGCTGTGCCAACCTGTGTGATTCTCCCTGCTGACCCAGCATTTCTGCAGAGCATCCTGCCTGCCAGAGCACCACTTCTCTTTTCCCAACACGCAAGTACTGCTGTAGGGTGTCACAAGCTGCCAGCTAAAACTCTGGCAAAAGTGTCCTGATTGAATATACCCCGAGATGCTCTCTCTGTAGGGCAAGGGAAGGACATCATTTTGCACTGAGACAAGTAGTTTTTTGATAAAAAGGCACTTTATTGGCACATAGGCCTATTGGTGCAAAGCCTGCAAGGTCTCACAAGCACCATCCTGAGCCCCACAGTGCTGTGCAAGCTTTACTCCATCATAACCCCCCCTCAGCTGCAGTCAAGTGCCACCAGAAATGATCTCTTCTGGAAGCAGGAGTATTCTGCACGGCACCCAGGCTGAGCCATCGTAACAGCTAATTTTGGTTTTAAGCAATATGTGTCTTCACAGATATTTTTAAAACATTATCTGTCTTCATGGGGCTGTTCAGCCTACAGGAGAGAAAACTCCAGGGAGACCTTAGAGCCTGTTCCAGTACCTAAAGGGACTCCAAGAGAGCTGGAGAGGGACTTTGATAAGGGCATGAAGTGACAGGACAAGGGCAAATGGCTTCACACTGACAGGGGGCAGGGTTGCATTAGAATTTAGGAAGAAATTCTTCTCTGTGAAGGTGGTGAGGCCCTGGCACAGGCTGCACAGAGAATCTGTGGCTGCTCCATCCCTGGAAGTGTCCAAGGCCAGGTTGGACAGGGCTTGGAGCAACCTGGGATAGTGGAAGGTGTCCCTGCCCATGGCAGGGTGTTGGAGGATCATATCTGAGGTTCCTTCCAACCCAAACCATTTGGTGATGTGACTGTGATTCACCTGAACAGGAAGCCTGGTTAATCAGTGCCAGCAGGCAGACGGGACTCTGGGGTTCTCCCCCTAACTCAGTTTCTAACTCACATCTGAAGCAGATCATTCAAATTCCCTGCCTCAGTTTCCCTCTCAGTAAACCATCTCCTTTGAGCAGCCAGGAGAGTGCCCAGGTTCAGCAACAGACTCTGGGTGCTCTCATTTGCTGAGCTGAAGCTCTCATTAGCAGTAAAATCCCTAATTGCTTGGCCGGGTCAGGGCTCTAGCAGTTCTTGTTAACAAGGAATGCAGAACTGCAGCTGCCTCTGCCCCTTACAGAGCAGCTCTCACCCTGTGGAGATGTCAGCAGCCCCTCCCTGCTGCTGCTTCCTCTGCACCTGAGCGAGGGAGAGGAGGGATTCAGACCCAAACACCCCTCTGCACCCTGGGTACGGGCAGATGCACATGGGTACATGCTGAGCTGCTGCTGAGCAGGACAGATCCCAAGGGGAACCCCAATTCCTGCCTGACTTTGCTCCAATCCCATGGCCCAGGCAGTCCTGGAGCTCAGATCTGGCCCGCTCTCCATGTCCTGCTCCCCACAGCTGGGAGGTGTGATGGGCTGGGGAGTTCAGAGCCCTGCATGGGGTGAAGCACTCCTTGAGGCTGCACGTGTCACAGTCCTGAGATGGGGCAGGTCCCTGCTGGAGGCAGTGCTGGCAGTTTTACCTCTTCTCCAGGCGCATCCGTGTGCATCCCTCGCCGTCACAGCGCAGTCACAGCGCGCGGCATCGCCGCACCCACCGCTCCAGGTGCAGCCGGGCGCCCCCGCTCCCTGCACGGCCCCTGCCTGCAACAAGGGATCACAGGAAGTGAGACCCAGCCCAGAGAGGAGAATCCTGCTGGTGTCCTGCCACCCTGCTGCTGCTCCTCATCAGGCTGTGCCCCAGAGCCACCCATGACTCCTCGGCAGAGAACTGCCAGTGCTTTTTCCTCAGCATGCTCTGGTTCTCTGGGGTTTTCAGACATGGCAGAGAATTTCTTACACGGGGCTTCTGACATCCTTTCTTATGAAGCCCCCACAACCAGCTAAAGTTGAGCAAGGGACTCCGTGGTTGCAGATTTCAGGAGAAACTTGATGATGAACCCACAGAACGTCCAGTTTCACCCACCAGATTCATAGAGTGAGCCACCTGAGTTATGGACTGATCCCCCAACAACCCTCCTCAGCCCCACCAACAAACAAGAGCCACGTTAAAAGTCTTTGAGCTAATTGCAAGCAAACCTGAGCTATCAAAGTGATTGCTGTAGCAACATTTCTCTTGCAGAGTGTTTTGCAGAAGGCAGGGATGGACAGTGAGGGTCTCCCTGAGGTGACCCTGGGATGGAGGAGCATGTCAGGTCACCACAGATGGTTTGTTCCCTCCAGACAGCTGCCTGAGCTCATGGGCCAGGCTTGCACAGGGTTGATGGAGACAGAAAGCCAGGACACCACTGCCTGTGTGCTGCTGGAGGTGATGGGTGGATGAGGGTCCAGATGTGCCACCTGCTTTCCAGTGGCTGGGAAGAGCCCATGAAGCATCTTGGCAGCAGATGTCTGTGATGAGTCCCTGCAGAGGGATCTGCTTATACCCTCCCTTGGGCTTGCCCTTGCAGGCCTGCAGCTTCATTCTCCACTAGCCTGACAAGAGAAAGGCTGGCCTAGGCTTCCTGGGCCAGCAGCACCTCAGCCTCCAGTAGCCCAGAATCCAACCTGCAGGAGCTGAGCCCTCCCAAAGAAGGGCAAAACAAGCCCCTGGGACAGTCCTCAGGTTCACACACGTGGGCCTCAAGCCTGTTCTTCTGCCATCCCAGATTAAGAGGGAAGCACTGTAAATCTCTTTCCCACCAAATCCAGGAGAGGAAATCAGTCCCGGGCACTTTGTGTTCCCATGCACCGACAGCAGGGCCAAGCCAATGCAACATCTGCCAGGAATTTACCTGCAAATCTACCAACACTCTCCTGAGCATAACCACACTGTGACCCCAAAAAAGTACTGAAAACCTAACGTGGGCCAAATCTTGACTTTCTCAAAGTGAAGTTTAACACAGACTTGTAAGACATGCAACACTGAGCCACTGCTCAAACCTTTAGAGGAATCTTTCCAGCAAAGATTTGCTGGCCTTTTTCTTGATGTGAGATGAAAAATATGAGGGCTTTGAGTAGATTTTTTTAAAAAACAGCCAAAAGGGTTTCAGCTGAAATTCTCCATTTCCCTGCCATTCATCCAAAAACTCCAGTAGGAACCACCCAAGCTGAATTCCAGTCCAATAGTTGAAGCTTGGCACAGCTGTATGCAACCAGGAAACAGGAAACTAAAAGCAGTTAGGAGATGGGCCTGAGTAAGAAATGTTGGCAAACCTTGGTAAATGTGGTGTCCCAGCCATCCCTCCTAACTTTAAGTAACTTACATTATTTATATTAGAAGAAAAAAAAAACTTTATTATTACATATAAACTACTACAGTTGTTAAGCATTATACCACTGTTTCAGCCTCTGTGAAGTCTCACTGGAATGTTTGTGGTCTGGAAGGAGTGCTGAGGAATCAATAGTTAAAGCCTTAGTCATGTTCCTCTCTGGCCTGTGTTCCTGCTGGAGGAGAGGCACCAGGGAAGCCCTGGCAGGATGTGTGCACAGACTATTCCATGGGAAGACCATCAGCTTCCAGTGTGACAAAACTGAGCCAGGAGGAGAAATCCAGGCCTCTTGCAGCCTCCTGACCTTTGAGGTTTGTGTGTCTCCTGTTGGATCCCTGCTCCATTGCACACACCTGCCTGGGGCTGCCGTGTGCACCTGAAATCTGCACACAAGCTGAGGGTGTAGCAACCCATGACAAACTCTCAACAAGTCACCAACTACTTGATTTTTGCTCTGCAGTCACTTGAAGCACACTCAGGTTATGAGTGGCTGAGGCCTCCCAGAATCTCCAGAGGGGCTGGGAGGTAGGATTGTGACAGTGTGTGGCTCTGATCCCAGCTCTTCGTGGTGATGCCTTGTGCTGGAGCCATGCAGCCAACTCCTGCCACGCTCCCAGCTCATCCCCCCTCAGCTGCAGAGGGTCTCTCCCACCCTCCAGCTCATCCATGACCTGCTGCCTCCCCACCTGTGTGGGGCAGGTAGGTGAGCAAAGGGAGGGGCAGACAGGCTGTGAAGCCACAGCTTGGAAAACCTGGAAGGCAAACAACAGTGGTACAGCTGGCTGCAACTGTCCACATCTGTCTGCAGCAAGCAGCTGAGAGGTCAGCAGCCCTGGACAGAACCCAAGCTCTCAACATGGTTCTGTTTGCTCTGGAAAGCACCAAAGTGCAGCTCAGCCTCTGAAGCTGCCACAGCTTCAATCAGGCTGTGGGGAGAGGACACACTGCAGAACTGGGGCAAGGGACAGGGGGGTGTTCAGAGGTCCCTCTGGGGCTCCTCTGATTGTCCCAAAGCTGTACAGCCTGGCTGCCTCGGACTGCAGGCTGACATTCCCCAAGTGCCTCCTCATTTCCTTTTGTTTCTGCTTTGCAAAGTGCTCTCTGGAGCAGGTAAGGGTTTAAAAGTAGTATGTGGGTTCCCATCAGTGGATTTTCACAAGTCTTGCCCTTTCTGCAGGCTCAGGCACCCTCTCGAGTGACTGCTCCTCCCTAGGTCCTGGCAGTAGGGTGGGCATCCCTTGCATGTCCAGTGTTCCCAGCCTCCTGCAAACATAACCAGGGTTAGCATCCAAAAAGTGGGTCTGGCAAGAAAAGGCACATACCCCAGCCAGGACTGGTCACTACAACAGATAATGTGGCCCTGCTGAGTTGTAGACAGTTTTTAAGCAGGAGCTCCATGATTTGGAGCAGACTAGCTCTGTAAACCCCACATACACAGAAAAACATGGATTCGTGCTAGAAAGAGCACATCATTGCTGTAGGAAAGGCTAAGGGGAACCAAGGCATCCACAATCCATGGCTAACCATGGCCTTTCCATCTCCTTCCCAGAGCTGGGCCTTGGTGGGAGAGGTGGGACAGAGGCTGCAGGGACTGAGGGCCCCATCCCTGTGGCCATCACATGCTGCCCTCTCTTGCAGGCCAGACCCAGCAAGCCAAGTGTTACTACCTTCATTTATCAGAATTCCAGCAGCACCAGCTCACCACTGTGAGCTTCCAGTGCCACAGGACAGCAGTGCACAGCCCCTGGACCAGGAGGAGACAGGGAAGGGCTGGTTGGGAGGGAAGGAGAGCAGTAATACCCCATCATCTACTTTGGGATGATGCTGGATTTGCAGCAGGCATCCACTGAAGGCAAGCACTGGTCACGAAGAGGCCGGGCAGAGATGCAGCAGAGTTTGCCCTGATTTTGTGAGGGGTTGGAAACCACACAGCAGCTCTTTCAGGGACTGGCTCTGGAAGTGTCCCAGCTTTTGTTGAAGCTGAATGGCTGGTGGGAAATGATTTATTTTTAATTTTCTTCCCTGTGTTAGGAACTGGAAAGGCTCCCACTTCAGTTTTGTGTAACCACTTGGCTGCTGGGACACAGGAAGGCTTGGAGAAGAATCCTGCTGCTTAGTCAAGCATGAGCTTTTCCTCAAGTTCATGCTGAGCTGGGCTGCTTCCTGCAGCAGCCTTGCTTTTCCTTGCTGCTCTGCATCCCATTCCCTCTGGCTTAGTGAAGACAGAATCATGGAATGGTTTGGGTTGAAAGAGATCTTGAACTTCTTGGGCTAAAATGCCTTTAGTGACATCCTTTGCTGTGATGGACCCTGTGCTCTGAGTTCCTGAGCAGGAATGGAACGTGCCCAGAAGCCATTTGATGTCCAGGCTGTGGATCCCATCCATTTGATGTCCAGCCTGTGGATCCCATCCATTTGATGTCCAGCCTGTGGATCCCATCCATTTAATGTCCAGCCTGTGGATCCCATCCATTTGATGTCCAGGCTGTGGATAGCAACACCTATCACAGCGTGGCTGCAGGACAGGAATGGATGTGCTTTTATGACCCGACTTACCAGTGAATTTATAAAAGGCAGGTGTCACACGTTACCCTGCACATGGGCAGGCTCAGGGCTCTTTGAGGAGACAATCCTGTAGAGACATGAAGAGATCACAGCCATGGTTCTTCTTTTTGAAGCACATCTCTTCCTTCTTATGTCTCTGCTTTGACCCCTGCCCTTTCAACATGGCTGAAAATAAAAACCTTGTACCATTCTCACTGTGAAAATTCTCATTTATTTCTCCCATGGGCTTGTTTTTTATATGATTTTAAAGACCTCAGTCATATCACTCTCAGCCTCTCCTCTCCAGGTTGTAGACCCTGCGTTCTTAGCCTGTTCTCAGAAGACAGCTTCTCCAACTCCTTGAGTATTTTGGATACCTTTTTCTGTATTTTCTCTAATTCTTTTACTTCTATTGCTCTGTCACAGTCTGGAGACAGGGAAAGCAGCACTGCAGAGTGAACTCAAGCACACCAAAGATTTTTCCAGCACCAAACTGCTCTGTACATCACCCCCTGCTCTGCACAGGAGTCCCCCCCAATGACACCAAGTTCTAAGTCTCCTGCAGCATTTCTGCTGCAGACCAGGCTGTGAGGGGCTGGGCTGAGCCCTCAGCCACACACTGATGCCAAAGCTACACTTTGCACAGCCCCTGGAGCGCTGATGGTCATTGCTCACGGGCAACATGCTGTCCCAGTGGCTTCCATCCATCTCTGACAGGTCCTACATCCTTCACTTCCAATGTGGAAAAGAGGCTGTGGATAAAACATATCCCACAGACTAAAATAAACCAGCTACATGCTAAAAAAAGAGCCTTTGGGTAATCAGAAATCACTGTGCATGGAACATACATTTTCTTGAAACCAAATCCTACAGCTCCCTATTTTGAATTTTTATTGGAGTCCCCAGAGCAATTAGGACACATTGAGATCCAAACGACTCCTGCTAAACTTCATCTTGGGGAAACAACAGCAATTTTTTGCTTATAGAAAACTATAAAGCTGAGTCTTAAAATCCTTAACAGCTTTCCTGTTTGCACTCTTCTGCAGTTATTAAAACAGGGAAAAATAAAAGAATATCTTTAGTATTTTTTGCACATTCCTTTCCTCGTACTGACACCTTGGCTGTGCAGCACTTTGTGCACTGAGCCTTCCTCCAGCCCTGGGTGTGCACCGTGCAAACCTGACTGCTCCCTTCACTGGGGAGACAGAGCCATGATCTCCAGCCTGGGAAAAGGGGTGAAAAGCCTGGACTGCGTCCAGCTCTAGATCCTCAGCACAGCAGGGCCAGGGAGCTCCTGGAGCTGAGGAAGGGCCTGGAGCATCTCCGTGCCCAGGAAAGGCTGAGGGAGCTGGGGCTGCTCAGCCTCGAGAGGAGCCCCAGCTGAGAGGGGCCTTCAGTGCTGGGTGTCCCTGGGTGTCCCAGTCCATCCCTGTCTGCCCCTGTCTGTCCCTGGATGTCCCTGTTCATCCCTGTCCATCCCTGTCTGTCTCTGTCCATCCCTGTCTGTCCCTGTCCATCCCTGGGTGTCCGTGGGTGTCCCTGTCCATCCCTGTCTGTCCCTGTCCATCCCTGTCCATCCCTGTCTGTCCCTGGGTGCAGGGAGGGGCAGGGCAGGGCCCAGGCTCTGCTCCAGGGCCCAGCAATGGCACCAGAGCCACGGGCAGGGACTGAGCCCAGGAATTGCCCCTGCACAGGAGGTAGAACTTCTGCCCTGGGCAGTGCCAGCCCTGAGCAGGCTGTGCAGAGGCTGTGGAGTGTCCCTCCCTGGGGATATTGCAGATATTCCTGTGCCCTGAGCTCGGGGATGGCCCTGCTGGAGCAGGGAGGTGGCACCAGGTGAGCTCTGTGGGCCCTTCCAGCCCTTCCTAGCCCATGGTTCTGTGATTCTGTGGCTGCACCCTCACTTAAATCTTGGTGACGTGGTAGGAGTCACTTCAGTCTCCACAAAAAATGGGCCAAAGCAGAGGGACAAGGAGCTCATGTGTCTCCCAGGAAAAGTGTGAGCTTGAGGCAGAAGGTCCAGGATGTGGATGAACATGGACCTGAACGTCCTTGTGTTCCAGCAGCACATCAGGTCTGAAATCTTCCTGGAAGAGGCTCCTTTCAAAGCCCATCCAGGGCCTCTCAGCTTGGCTGTGGGAGGACAAAGATCCTGCTGCAGTCAGTGGGGTCTGTCTGATCCTTGATCCTCCCTCCTGCAGCAGCACACCCTGACCCCTTGGAGACCTCACAGGGCTCCCTATGGATTACACCTGCAGGAACCCACTGCAACTCAGGAATCCTCCCGTGGCTCAGAGAGAACCTGCAGCCTCCAGAGAGGGAACAGCAAAGGAGAGCAAATTTTTCCTGCATCCTGAGGGAAGGAGAAGGGCAGCTCCCACAGGGCCCTTGTTCCTGCCTCTCCAAGACAATGCTCCCCACTAAGTGGGTCTGGCCAAGGTGGTTGTTTGCTGCAGGAGCCCAAGGCCATGAGCCCACGGCACAGATCTCATGCCTGCAGCTGTAAAGGGATCACAGGGACACCAAAGGATCCCAGACAGCTCTTTCCTGGCATGGGAGAAAAGGTGGAGAAAAGGGAAAGAGGCTTTCTGTGCCCTGGCAGCACATCTTCAGGCAGCTCCCAGAGCTCAGAAAAGGGCTTGAGAGAAGGATGCCTGTTCTGGGAAACAGGTGAGTCCCAGTGGCTCCAGCCCTGCCTTAGTGCAGAACAAACAGTTTGTAATCAGTCCATGTTGGATGAGTCCAACTCAAGACAGGAGTTTTCAGGGGTTTTAGGCTCAGCTCAGGGCAGGCTCCATCCTTACCTGTGCCTATCTGCTCTGCTGCTCACCTTCTCTGGAGGGAGAGTTTATAGTCTGATTCTCTGTTTGGGTTTTTTTTAATATAAACCCAGGCTGTTTATGGGGCCTTTCCACTCAGTTCTGTGCAGCATCGTAATTGAATTCATTAAAACCCAGCTTTCCCCACAGCCAGGGTTACCTTCCATAAAAATCCACAAGAGTTGCAACTGCTCCTCATAACCCATAAATGGAAACAGCTTCTTCCCCTCTCTTTCCCTCCCTTTGCTTGATCCTCCTTCCCCACATTCTCCCAGTACCCAAAATAATAAAACAGGGCTGGCAGCTGACTCAGACCCCAGAAAAGGAAATTCCTGCCATGCTGTCTGTCTGCACTAAACCCATGCAACGCCTCGCTGCAAGATTTCAGGAGGCAGCAGACGAGCCCATCCTGCTCATCCCCAGGGAGAAATATCCAGAGGGATGGGGACAGTACTGCAGAATGAAACGGAGCTCTGGAAGGGGGGCAAACTCCCTTCATGCTCCAACACATCCATAAACCTTGGAGATGAGAACCATCAGACTTGCATGGAGATGCTCTGACCATAGAAGTTGGTAGCCAATGTGTGCAGACAGATGGCCTCCAGCCCAAGGGATGTGGGGACCAGCAGCACTGAGAGTCCAGACATCCAGAATGTGGAGAGGTGGCTGGGCACTGCCTTTGGGCTCCTGGGGAGCTCAGTGTGACCCAGAGAGCAGGGAGCAAGGTCTTCCTGAACATTCCCCAAGCCTGTCAGGAGAGTGGGAGGACAGCAGACAGACTTCTGTGGGTGCTGACATCAGAGACAGCTGCTTTGCAGCCAGCTGATGGTGTCCAAAGCTGGCGTGCAGCAACCTGCAACACACCAGATAACTCCTCGCTTGTCAGTGGGAGTGTGAAATCTCCCATTCTCTCCACACAGCACTCCTCCATCCACAGGGAAGCACCAGGAACAACCTGCTGGCATTAGTGTGGGTGAGACAGCCACTCTGGAAGCTGGAGAAAGAAGGAGGGGATCCTCCTTTGAGACACAGAACAGCAAGCATTGTTGGTATCATTATATACATCTACAGACATCTCAAAAGGGCTTCCTTTCCACCCAGGACCATCTCCAGGTGAAAAGGAATAACTTCAGTCTCTGTGAGGAGGGTGACCAGGCTCCTTTGGCAGAGAGGAAAGGTACTTGTTTTGCCCAGCAGAAACTCAGCCCTGCCCTCCAAAGGGCTCTCCCTGCCCATCAATTAAGCATGATTTCAGATTGCCAACACAGCTCTGTGCACATCATGGTGGTCCCCACATCCTCCAGACGCAAGAGAAACGACTGCTTGAAGAGCCTTGGATGCCCCTTAGTGTCAGCCTTGCAATTCCAGCTGGCCTCCAGAGCAGGAGCACCCATGGATAGGTAGCAGAGACCTTCACTGCTGAAGATGCTCAGGCCCAGAAGGCATGGAGTCCAGAAAAGGCTGCTGGAGAGTCCAGGACTAATTGGTCCAACTGATTTCAGCAAGCAAAGCATAACATGGGATCAACCAGTGTCCAGTCTGGACCTGAGGCGAGTCATCCATCTGTGAGGGAACAGCTGGGTAACTGTCACACCAGGGGGGACTTGCTATTTTCATCTCAGTGAAGGAAAGGAAGAACAGCTTCCCTCACCCAAATCAGACTGAGATGCACTTATTTGGCTGGAAAACACAGACTCAGCCAAGATTTGCTGACAGCCAACAGGGCTGAAACTTCCCTGCCTGAAATTAGAGGGTGTCAGGGCACGAAATGTGGCAATTCCACTAAAGTCAGCAGCTCCACTTGGGCATAAAGCTGTCTGCCCAGAGGACCTGCAAGGAACAGCCTGAGAACGTGAGATCTGACACGAAGGGACTTCAATACGTCACCAGGACCTAACCAAGACATCTGAGAGGCAAAGTGGAGAGAGGAAGCCACTACAGGGGAACAGACAGGACAATGCTGTAGGAAAATCCCCTCCTCTCAGACCAGGATGTGAACATCAGCCCTTTTCCTAGTGAATATAAGCTCACTTCAGCAGGCCATTTTTAATGTGGTTTAGCCCAAAATTTCCACTTTCCTTTTCAAAACACCAGAAAAAATTCCTATAAAAGAAGGGTGGGCTAAGTAAATCTTCCCCTTCCAAAGACAAACAGATGATTGCTGACCTGAAAACTGCCTGTCAGCTGTAGAAAACCAAGGAGGCACCCACAGTTCCTCATCCTTCCATGCTGGAGGAGTCACACTCATTCTGTTCTCTGGAAAGGGTGTCTGTTTTGCAGGTAGCATGATCACTGTCTCCTTTCTCCAGCATTTTTCA
>JAVTVJ010000653.1:766003-858702 GCA_034509425.1 Eopsaltria australis
CCGTTTAATTTTCATCTTCAATAATTGCGCGTGTGAGTGGATTTTAAAGGCAGGAGCAGCAAACACCATTTGTGTGTGTGTGTAAGGCACGCTTTGGGGTAACGCTGAGAAAGAGACACCACAGTGAGGGCTGGAAAAACGTGTCAATGTATATGCAGAGAATGGGCATCTTCCCACATGCACGCACACACACACACACACGTACCGGGGAGCCTCAGTCTCCAGCCACTGAAGCATTACAGCTGATGCATCAAATAATCCCAATATGAATCAAACCCAGTATAACTAAGCAAAATAGGAGGGGGGATCGATGTACAGCATGACAATGAGAGCCGGGGAGCTCGCATTGGCACTTACCCGAGCAATAAGCTGTTTATTTTTTGGTCCCTCCACAAATGCAGCTCCCTTTTCTCTTCAACAATCCATGCAAAATAATCTGCAGTCCCACCGATGGAGGAGTGGCCCCGTCCCTCCCCCTCCACCACCTTCCTAGACCTCCCTGTTATTGGCTTCCTTCTCCCTTCTCTCCTGCTCTCCCTCGCTCGCTGGCGATGGTTACACCTCCCAGCCTTCCCCCAAGGTGTCAAGAGACTGCTGGGGATCCAGCAGGCAGGGTGGGAGGGACGGCGAGAGGGGGAGGAGGCAGGAGGCATGGTGAATGGGCCAGGGGAAGGATGGAATAGAGCTCCGGCTGGCGAAGCCCCCGGCAGAGCCCCTGGCAGGAGCAGACCCGCCGCGGGCTGGGAGGCTCCGCTCGCAGCGCAGGAGCTGCCAGGGATGTCCCCGGAGCGCCGGGGATTGTCCCCCACGGGCACCTGCAGAGCGCTGAGGGACTGCTCTGCTTCCTGCCAGCAAATCGTCACCCTGCGAACTGACACTGGCTTGAAGTTTTGGGTTGAAATCCTGCCAAATGCTCTCGGTGTCTTTTAACAACCGATGCGCTTCCAAACGCAGACGTGCAGCACTGGAAATGCCTCAAGGACCCACCCTGGTGCAGACCCCAGCACTGCAGGTTGGGTTGCTCCGTGCCTCTGGACACTCCCACCTGCTGCAGCTGCATCCCACCCCATCCCATCCCATCCCATCCCATCCCATCCCCATCCCACCCCATCCCATCCCATCCCATCCCATCCCATCCCATCCCATCCCATCCCATCCCATCCCATCCCATCCCATCCCCATCCCCATCCCATCCCATCCCATCCCATCCCATCCCATCCCAGGCTCCAGCAGCAGTGCTGCCCATGTGTCTGCCAAGGTGGCTCCAGAGCCTCCCCCACCACGGTGGGCTGGCCCTGGTGCCTGCTCACCACCACTGACACATCTCCATCCTGACAGCTCTTGCATGCAAAGGCAATGGCTTTCTCTACAGGCTAACCCAGGAACCTGGCTCAGCAAGAGGGCTGGGGATGCAATGTGGGGTGGAGAGGCACAGGGAAATGAGGCTTTTCCTGCTTTAGGGCCCTTTTAGCAGACTAACACAGCAGTGCTTTAGGGCAAACAGTGTCCCTTGGCCTCTTGGTGGCTGTGATGCAATGGGGGTTTCTGTGGGTGCACAGGTGAGGGGTGGTGGGTGCTCTCTGGAGCACAAGCCAGTGGTCCCTTAGCCTGGGCCAGCTGGGACCGTGGCCAGCTACAAGGATCCTTCACCCAGAGCTGGCACACCTCAGCACTGGAGTCACCCATGTCTTGGTGACACACAGGACCCAGGATGCTGCTGCTCAGGGATGTGGGGTCGCAGAATCACAGAAGGGTTGGAAGATACCTGAAAGACCACCTTGTTCCAAGCCAGGCCATGGGAAGGGACACCTTCCACTAGACCAGGTTGCTCCAAGCCCCACCGAACCTTTGAGTGAGGAATTCCTGATTCCATGGAGAAAACCTCTCCCTAGAGCTCTATCTCTTGGAAAACTTATTCCAGGGGACCCTCACTGCTGAACGAGCAGACAAACCCCCGACATCACAATTAAAAAGTACCATTACAATGTACAGCCACACATCCCAACACTGGAGCACAGCCAGCAGGTGAAATAATGTCCTGGAGCAGCTCAGCAGAACACGGCTGGAGCTCCTTCCAGCAGGGATACCCCCAGCACAGCACACGGGGTTGTTTGCCAGGGATAGTGTTGGTAATGAACCATGTAATGAGCCACCCTGCAGCTACTCTCAGGACTTTTCCAACAAATGCAAGTGTGAATGAAGGTTGCTGTGCTGGGGAGACACAAAAATGGATCTTGTGGCCACAGTCAAGAAGCTGGGCAAATCCAGGTGTGGGGTTTTGACCTCCCACAGGGTCCCTTCATCCAAGAGATTTGCCTTACACCATCATGAAAGTCTGTCCTGCTGCTCTCTCTGATTTGTAATCAAACAATTATCAGGTTAGGGTGCTTTAACAAAAAAAAAATTAAAATACAAAAGCACAATCAATATTTATCAGTCTGTTGTGCTGTTCAGGTCTGAAAGCAAGGAACAAAATCCAATTTCTGAGCAGCCAGTCCTAGGAAATGACATTTCACAACATGAGAAAACGAGGTTCTAGTTTCTAAGAATATATCCACTAGTGGGTTCCAAATAACTGGGTTATCAATCATTCTGCTCCTGGGAATGAGCAGCTGGATTGAGGGAGAAACCTCCTCTCCTCCCTTTGGCAGGGTAGTGAGCGTGTCCCTGTCAGTGATTGGGCATTCCTAACAGCAGCAGGGTACTGGGATTTCTCCTGGTACATCTCTGTCAGATGACTCGAATATGTCATAATATTTTCTTCCAATTAAGAAAACTCCCAAACTGCAGCGATCCTGTGTGTGCTGCTGAACTGTCTGGATGTGCAGATGCTGTTTGGCACCTGTGACACGAGTTCTCTGAGGAAGAGGGGACATCCTAAGGCAAGGACAGCTCCCCTCCACACCAGCATCAGGGGAGCCCCCAGAGAAGTCAAAGCACCTCCCTGGGAGGCTGCCAGGAAGCAGGGAACTGCAGGCCCCACAAAGAAACACTGCAAACCATGCAACACCTGCACCATACAGACCATGGGAATGCTCCAGCTAGGCTGAGGGCAGAGGGGGACACCTGGAAAAAAGAAAGGAGCGTGTTCATGTTGCCCCATGGGATCCACCAAACCCGAGCTCCAGGGCTGCTCCAAGGCTGGCAGCTCCACAGACTCTGCCCCCCCTTTGTTCTGAGTGGAGAAGACAGGACCCTGCAGCCCCACAGGATTTATTGACTTCCCCTCAACATTTTAGAAGTGCCTTAACTGCAGCTTAATGCCTTTTCTTGAAGTGCTGAATCCTTGTTACAGTTTTCCAGCCATGCCCTGCTCTTGATGCTCAGTGTGGCACACAAGCACACTCCTGGGTGCTGCTCAGCCTCCTCAATTTTTATCACAAAATCATTGCTAGTATTCTGTTGCACCCAGGAACGAGCATGCTTCCATGTCCTCACACAGCTGTTTTTCTCAGGAAATCCCTTGGATTTCCCCAGCTGGGATTCACTAACTTTCAGTACAAACCACTTTGATGGAGGTCATAATTAGGAGAACTCTGTATGAGGACCTTGCTGCATGCAGGTGGTGTGGACAGGGCGATGTGGAGGGGTGTAACAGCCCCTCTGAAGAATAAGGGCCAGTCCTTGAGAGCCTTTGTCTGCATTTCTCTTGACACTTAAGATCAGCTCTTTGTCCTGGGTGATGTCTGTCCTTGGAGGTAAGATGTGGTCAGAAAGTCCCCACGCAGAATTTCTGCATCCAAGTGGGCTGTGACAGGGAGAGGCAGAAGGCAGAGAGCTACACCAGACACCTCACCTGAGACAAACTGTCCAACAGCAAATTAACTCACAGGTGAAACAACCTCAACCCCAGGACCTGCATCTAAACACCGTGTCTGGGGTCACCCTGAAACCATTGGCTCTTCCTAGACAAAAAAATCTCAACTACTTCAAGAATGTTCCCCTAGGAGTTTTTCTCTTGGCCCAGGCTGTGACCAGTTTCCCTGTAACCTCCTCCTGGATATACCTTCAAGTGAAACTTGCTCAGGGTTCCACAGGGATCTGGTTTCCTACACCACACTTCATTCTCTGAGCTCCTCAATAACTTTCTGGCTGCTGGACCGGGACTCAGAGTTGAGTACCAGCCTGGCCAGTGCCCAGCACAGCCACCAGAGCCCTCTGCAAGCCCCAAGAGGACACTCTACACTAATCTCCTGTGCAGGGATTAGTTACCTCTCACTCATGCAAAAGAAATCTCTGTGTGCCATGGAGGTTTTTGATTCCCTGCCCAGTGCAGGCGCTTCTGCCTGGGAAAACCCAGCCTGGAATATGGGAGTCATCATTCCTGGCATTTCAGGTTCTGGCAGAAGGTAAGATTGATGCTGCTGGATGAGCACTCTGCTCACTCTCCATCTTCCTTCATGGCAACTTTCAAATGAGTCACTGTCCTCCAGAACACCATCGTTCCTCCACCCACGGGGGTTTCTGAGTGTATGAATTTGCACTTGTCTTCCTGAGAGCCCATTGCTGACACAAAATCAGCTCCCCAAGCAGATCTGGCCACTCACAGCATCTGACTTGTCCTAATTTCAGTAACTCTTAGTGTATGAAAACTGTGTCCTCAGCAACTGCTGTTAGTGAGCAGGTTCTTGGGGGTCCCACAGGGAGTCTGCAGTTCTTCTGCCTACAAGGGGTCTGCAGCACCTCTTCCATCTTTCATTATACCCAGTGCTAGGAGTCCCCCTCTGCCATCCATCATCTCACCTAAACAAATGTCATCCTGTTTTGTTAGACTAATTTCATAGAATCATAGAATAGCCTGGGTTGGAAAGGACCTTAAAGCCCATCCAGTTCCACACCCTGCCATGAGCAGGGACACCTTCCACTGTCCCAGGTTGCTCCAAGTGTCCAACCTGGCCTCGGACACTTCCAGGGATGGGGCAGCCACAGCTTCTCTGGGCACCCCCTTCCCCAACACCCAGGTACTGACATACATGAAATACCAACACCCTAACAGGACCTCTCCAATGCCTTATGAAAACATCCAGTGTAGTTTTTCCTGTCCTAGACAGTACAAACATTTCAGTTTTCCAGTTGCCATTTAATGTGCTGCCTGGTTACTGCTGGGGTAAGCATCTTTCCATTCCTGATATGGACTCATCTTTGACTGGACACTTGTGTTTTTTGCAGTATCAGAGCAGAGTCTTTACCAGCTTCATCTAAAACCAACATGCAGCATTTCTTTTCTTCCTGACATACATGCATATAAGCACACACACACTCCCTAACTGTCCTTAATGCCACCAAATATAATTTTCATTGACTGCTCTTCAAGATTAGCCTTCCAGGTCTCTGCATTATGTAACAGTTAATTCATTGCTTTTGTTACCAAATCCCTTCTTTTCCTGTTTGGGTTTTTATTACTGTTATTATTTCTGATTTTCTCTTCCTTAACAATGATAGATTCTTAGCTAAGAATATCTCCAATGACTGCAGAACTGTCTGCATGCTGTGGAGGAGACAGCATCTATCAAAGTTTTCTTAAGCAACCCTCATTTAGAACACACATTTTTTTCTCAGTTTTTCCTCCAATCGTTTCTTGTTTGTAATTGTTCCCAACTTAGGAAAATTGACCACTTTCAAGTGCCTTGCATACATATTATCAATTTAGGATCACATTCTGCTCTGAACAAATGCAATTAGGGCATTTAAGTGACCATTAATTCTGAGTTCAGTAATCAATTCACCTTTATCTGTCACACCGAGGGCTGATCCAGAATCACACCAAATTCACTGCAATACATTCGGTAACAGAAAATTATCATCTGTCATTTTTAGAAACTGTGGGGCTGCGCATTGGCAGCAGCACGAGTCCTTCAGCATCTCTCCCCGAGGCTGAAAAGCTGTTCTGGGAACATGGATTTTCTTTCACTTTGTTATGAAGCTGTTTAGGGGAGCTATTTGTCCATCCCCCTGCTTCGATCGGGCAGTCTGCAGGGATCCATCTGCGCCGGGGCTGATCTGCTCCAACCTGAGGGGAAGAGCAGCCCTTGGTGGAATACTGGGACATGTTCTGCCTCCAGCTCCAAGGTCCCGGCACAGGAAGGACGTGGAGCTGTTGGAGTAAGTCCAGAGGAGGCACCAAGATAATCAGAGGGATGGAGCAGCTCTGCTATGGAGAAAGGCTGAGAGAGTCGGTTTGTTCAGCCTGGAGATGAGAAGGTTTTGGGATGATCCAATTGTGGCCTTCCCGCCCCTGAAGCATCTCCAAGAGAGCTGGAGAGGGTCTTTGGAAGGTGTGAGGACTGATTTTGCTGGCTGTGAGCAGGCTCTGGAGCACTGATGGGAGGGGGCAGAGAGCAGAGGAAGGAGAATTTGCTGTTCCCTGAGACAATCCAAGACACAGAAAGTGAGAACGCTTCAGCTGTGGGAAGAGAGGCCGTGGATCCTCCAGGCCAAGGACTGCTCAGCCTGCACGTTGGGTACAGTGACCAAGGGCAGCAGAACACTCAGGCCAGGGGCAACCCCACTGCCCAGTGCTGTGAGCACAGACTCTGACTGAGCTGTTGGCCCATCCACCCTCACCTTTAAGGCTCATTGTCAGTCTCAGTCCAACCTAGAGGCCACGGCCAAGCCCTCTGGCTCTGATTTTTAGGATAAGGGAAGGGGGATTAAAAACAATTTTTGAAGTTATAAACCCGATTTCGATTCTATTTGTAGGAACACAGGATGGTTTGGGTTGGAAGGAATCTTAAAGCTTTTCTTGTTCCACCCCCTGTCAAGAGCAGGAACACCTTTCACTAGAGCAGACCCTGTCCAACCTGGCCTTGGACACTTCCAGGGATGGGGTGTCAATCCCTTGTCTATTGCTTATAAAATTAAAAAAAAAAAATTGCTGATAAACAGATATTTTCAGATGATGGAAAAGGGAATTCAAATGATCTGATGCTTCATTTAAGCTCAGCAGTCAGGTCCTGGCTGGGAGAAATGGGGGACAGAAGCACAGGGGCCCTGGGACTCCCACACCTGGGCTGCAGGGGGACAATCAGCAATGATGGGATTTTACACGAGCAGGAGCCCAGCTCTGAGTGTTCCTGGGTTGCCAGAATGGGTTCAATAAGAGGGACATTTTGGGATGCTGATGGAGAGATGACACAGATGCCAATGAGTTCCCATTAGCTCTGTGTGCCCTCAGGACTATTGCAGCACTCAGTCCTGTGGAAATGACCACTGGAACTGGGACAGGAGCACCAAGGGCCTGTGACAGGCACCCAACAGCACTAATGGCACTGGAAGGGGCAAAGAGCAAATTATTCAGTGACTGGGCTGAGAGAACAAACCCAAACTATTTCTGATAAAGCAATTCGTTATAGGCCAGTGTTTCACCTCTTCTGAGCTGGGGGTCAGGAGGAGATAGTGATCTTCTGTAAGCAGGGAGATGAAAAGCAGTTTGACAATTTAGGAAAAAATCAATTTCAGCAAACTATCACAAGACCATTCCCAATGAAGAACTACAATTGCAACTTTTATGGCATGATTTTTTTACCCTGCATGGAACTCCAGCAGGAACCTGTGAACTTGTTGAGCCAACAAAATATGTTTCATTTGCACAAAGACACTTCAAAATTTTTTTTCATTCATTTCACTTCCAGATATTTTTCCCCTGTTCTAACTGAGCTGAATTTCTGTGAGACATCAGAAAGGGAGAGTTTACTATATGGGGACTGGAAAGGGAGCTGAGATAGGTCTGGAAAGGCTGCTTGGGCACATCTGCTGGTGCCATCACTGATGGCACCGAGGGCACAGCCATAACCAAGCCTCCTTTCTCCATCCTTCCAGCCATTCATAGCTAATCTCACCAGGGCTCAAGTTTTTCCAGCCTCTGGATCACAGGATAGGTTCCCATGGAGCTGGAGCCCCTGGGGCTGCTCCTCAGCATGGCACGTGTCTGCAGCACAGAGGATGGAACCATGTTTCCAGCGGCAGGGTTTATCCCTCCTCAGCCCAGGAGGGACCGAGATGCAGTTAAGTAGTTCCCCACCCTGCACTAGTTTTTTGGCTCAATTTCCATTTCCTAAACCACTGCTGACGTCTGTCTAAATAATCATTATCTCCACAACCACGCTGAGTTTTAGCTTTGCTGAGCATCTCACAGCAGATTTGGAGCTTTGGAAAGGATGCTGAGCTTAAGAAGCTGCTGCTCTGGGTGTCTGTCCCATCCCACCGTCTGTTTTCCCCACTGCACACACAAACACAAACCCTGCGTGCATGTGTGCTCTCTTTCATGTGAGCTGCCTAAGTGAATACTTGCTGTCAGATCTTCCAAGCCACAGCACATTTTTAATCAGTCAGATAATTCAATCATTCATTTCAGACCTGCTCTGCACAGCTGTCATTTGCAAGCATCAAAGCTTCCCTGTCAAAAAAACCACACGGGCTGGGGGCTCATTCAGGCATCGCTGTTTCAAAGTGCTGAGGGGGGTGCAAAGGAAAAGAACCAACAGGATGGATTAAATGAACTTATTAGAAACACTTCTGAAGCTGCCACCCAACCGTCCTCAGCAGACAACAATGGCATGGCACAAGGGCAGCTCAGGCATCTGCAGGATTTGTAAGGTATTTGCAAATCTCGCTCTCAAACTGCAGAGTGGGGAGAATGGAGGCGGGGGGTGTCACATGAAGCTTCCTGCCTGAGATGCTCAAAGCCACTGAATGGGATTTGGATGTCTGGTTCTCATTAAAATTAATGGAAATTGGGTGCCCAGACCTACAGGCAGCTTTCAAAAGCTGCGTCCCCATTTATAATTAATGTTCCCAACAGAGTGACTAAATATTTATACAATAGTTCACATTATATGCAAAGTGGGAAAGGTGCCTATTGGAAGATCAGGGACCCAGAGAAGGAGAATCTGATGGGGTGTCAGACTTAATCCGTGTTGTCTCCTGTTTAAAGCTCTTCTACTTGCAAATCTCCAGCAGTTCCCACTGGATGAGCACCTGGGTGGTAGCTCAGCAACGATGATGTTCTCAGGGTACAATGCAGCAAATTAAAATGGCAGATTAACAGCTTTCCTGGGTTCTTTTCCTCTCCCTCCCCACCGCTTTGACTTCCTTCATCAACTCACTTCATCTCTGCAAATCCCAATTTCCAGCATGGAAACTGCTCAGTGTTGCTGTAAGAGTGCAGTGGAGCTCAAGCCACGAGCACTCCCCTGGTCAGAGGTGCTGTAGGTGAGAGATGCCAAGGAAAAGACTGACAGTGCTCTGCCTGCAGGCATTATCAGAGCCATGGCTGGATCTGCAGCACTGCATTTGCACTGTAGGGATGGAGTAATTCAGGGTACAAAGCTGGGGACTGGACCCTGAGGGTGTTTGGGGGATCTGTGATCTGGGGTAAAAGCTTGGCACTCCTGCAGGAGAAGTTCAAAGGAAACAAGTCCTGTCCTGGTTTGTCTGTCTCTGGGGGAATCCTTCTTCAGCTGGACCATCTCTAAACCCTGCCCCAGCTGATCCACTGAGAGGGTGTCCATGGAAGCTTGGTGTGCCCACTGGGAAGAGATCCTGGGCTTGGTTCAAGACAAACACTTAGGGTGGGCTTGATGATCACAGTGTTTTACAGTGTCTTCATCAAGGAGATTCAACTCCTCCAACCTTTGAAAATCTGCCTTTTAACTTTATTCTCCTTTGTTGCACCTAAAGCCACCAGATGGAGAAGCTCTGCTGACTCAGGGAATGTGGAGACAGCTCCAGTCTCCTCCCCTGTTTGGCATCTTCGGGTTTGTCAAGCCCTGACAAACGCACTGAGAGCTCACATCTGTAGGTCCCCAACTTCCAGGGGGAGAGTTGTAGCTCCAGCTTAATGGAATGGACACAAAGCTCAGCCAAAGGACAAGTCATGCGCTCTGTGTCTGTGGACAAACAGCCTCTGTTACAAAGGGTTTGCTCCCACCCTTCAGCTTCTGGTCAGCTGGCTCTCCTCTGCTACACCAGAAATCATTACTAGCTCATGTTGCCTTTCCTCGTGACCTTGAGTGCCCTACAGAGATCTTCTGGTTCTCCAGACCCTCCTGACCGTATTTCACTGCACAACATGGGCTGTGTTTGGTGTCAAGGCTGCCTTAGCACAGCTACATGGAGCTGTGTCATGGGACCATAGAATGGGCTGAGTTGGGAGGGACCCACAAGGGTCATCCAGTCCAACTCCTGTCCCTGTGACACCCCAACAATCCCACCCTGTGCTTGAGAGCATCATCCAAACCTCTGGCAGCCTTAGGGCCATGACCATTCCCTGGGGAGCCTGTCCAGTGCCCACCAACATCTGGGGGAAGAAACTTTTCCTGATAACCAACTGGACCCTCCCAACACAGCTCCAGCCATTCCCTGTCACTGTCATTGGTGCTGCCCCTCTGCTTCCCCTCATGAGGGAACTGCAGACTGCCCTGAGGTGTCCCCTCAGCCTCCTCTGCTCCAGGCTGAAGAAGCCAAGTGCCCTCAGCCGTCACCCAAGACATGGAACTGAACAAGAGCTGCAGCCACATCCCCTGAACCTCACAGTCCCTCAGGCAGGGCAAAGGGGAGAGAAGGCACCGTTCCTCTCTAACACCATGGCCAGTCTGCCTGGCATGGACATTCACTGTTCCATGGGTTTGTTCCCAATTAAAACAGCCAGCTTTGCAAGACAAAAATAAATGCAAACTCAAGGCTCAGAGCTGTTGTCCCCAGATAAGATGCCAGAAGAGCATCAAGGACACTTAAAGAACAAAACAGCTTAATTTTCCCTGTGAATACCTGTCTGCTTATTTTTTAATTAAACAACAGCTGGGTGTAGACTTGTGAGACAGCAGAGGGATCCCAAGACAGAGGAGATTAGGTGATCTACACATGTGAGGATGTAAACCCTTCCTGCCATGGACAGTGTGGCAGCTGAGCCTGGCAGAATCTGCTCCGTCACTGAACCCTTCATTGCAACAAGCTCCTGAAAAGGCCCCCTCAGTTTTTGAGCATTTAAGCCCAGAAACAATTACATACTCTGAATCCCAGCCAACACCCCATCCTGTAAAAGAGACAGGGGTTGCAGGCAGGCATTTCAGGAACAGGTTGGAGAAGCCTCTGTTGGCAGTGACCTACAAAAGAACTGGTCCCATCTTCAGACATGAGCATGGACTAGGCCACCTCTGGAAGCTCCTGCCAGCCCCCTGCAGATCTGTCACTTGTTGATAGATGTGCAGGTAACAGTCTGAAGGTCTGTATTTTCTTATCACACAGACTCAGGAACAGATTTCCCCATCCAGAGATCCCCCAGGCCTCGGCACTGGAGGGAGGGCTGTGAACCCTGGCAGAATGTCTTGGCCTTGCTTCCAGAAGGGTTTGGGTTGGAAGGGACCTTAAAGATCAGCCAGTCCAACCCCTGCCATGGGCAGGGACACCTTCCACTAGCCCAGGTTGCTCCAAGCCCCATCCAGCCTTGCCTGGAACACTTCCAGAGATGGGGCAGCCACAGCTTCTCTGAGCACCCTGTGCCAGGACCTCACCACCCTCACAGGGAAGAATTTCTCCCCAGTATCCCATCTAATGCTGATCTCTGGCAATGGGAAGCCATTCCCTGTGTCCTGTCCCTCCATCCCTTGTCCAAAGTCCCTCTCCAGCTCTCCTGGAGCCCTTTTCCTCTCCATTTGAACACCCCCAGCTCTCCCAGCCTGGCTTTGGAGCAGAGGGGCTCCAGCCCTTGGAGCACCCATGCTGGGAACACAACTGTGCTCCCAGGGAGAGCTGTGCAGGCTGCTGCTGTCAAACTGCCCTAGATTGGAGCAAGTAAGCTCCTTTCTGAAGGAAGATAATTGCTCTATTTTAAAACTAAGTGGTTCAAGGAGAAAAACACAGGTAGGAGAGCCCCATGCTCTGAGCTCAGGGTGGGAAATAGGAGAAGAGATCAGCAGGGTAGAGCACCCCCACAGCTGCTCTGCTGCATGGTCAAAGTGATGGATGAAAAGCACCAGCCAGGCTGTCACTGTGTCCCCAGCCCAGCCAAACTGGTGCTGCTGGAGAGAGCAGAGACAAAGATGGGAGAAGTTGGTGCCCCTGCTTGGGGTACTGAGCAATGAGGCTGAATACCCCTAAAATCCAGAAGGGAGAAGTCCCAGGTGGAACAAAGACCCCTGACTCCTCTCACCTGTCCCTCCCCCACCTGCAAGTTCAGGTTTTGTGGCCATAAAGGAGGTTCCCAGAACACTCTGGCTCAGCCCTTTAGGCCAGGTCTGAGAACTGGTGCTGTGCAGCCTGGCCACACAGAGGGACAGCCCCCACCACGGGGACAGCCCCCACCGCAGGGACAGCCCCTCCATGGGGACAGCTCCCATGGAAGCTGCTCCAGAGAAAATAGTTGCCACTTTGGCAAAGCGTCTCCCAGAGCAAAGACCAACAAACTGGAGCAGACAACAACAGAGCCATTAATAAGGGCAAGCCTGGCATGTCCCTGGACCCCTCCAGCACTGTGATCGGTGATTCCAACAGGCAAGCACAGAAGAGGCCTCTTCAGCAGAGTTTTGTCTTTGCTGCTTAAAATTCCACAGCTCCCCTTTCCAAGTGGGCAGGAAAGAACCAGTTTTTGTACGTTCGCAGCCCGCCCCCCTTGTCCCCATTTGTATGGAGGAAGCTCTCTGGCTTGAACCTGGCAGGCTCTGGACTGCATGGGAAGGACACCAAGAGGCTTGAAGGATATGTCAGCTGACTCCTAGGGCCAGCAGTGGCCCTGGCAGAGATGGATCCTGTCTGAAGTCCCTTGGATGGAGGTCAGAGAGGCATGTTTGGTGCTCCAGCAGCCTGTTTTGCACCAGGATGCCTGGGAGCAGCTCCCTGCTTCCCCCAGGTGGGGATCCTTGCTGATTCTCCCTTTCTCTCTGCACAGGGGCAGAGCCATGTCACCGCCAGGTCTGCTGCTCATCCATCCACACACAGAGAAAATGTGCACTTGGTGAGCAAAGCCACGGCTTGCCTTCAGGCAGCATCTCAAGACAATGACGTAAAACCCATTTTTGGGGGACCCTGTGACCTGGAAACAATAGTGGAAGCACTCAGCTGGCCCCTCACACAGGACTTGAATATTATTTGTGTAAAATTTTGCTTTCAAGGCAAGGCTGGCTGCCCTGTCTCATCTGAGAGCTATTTGTTGTCATGTCAGGTCAGAGTTAAGATTACTGAGAACATAAATGACACATTTTCTCTCGCAGACAGCCGAGGCCCCCTTTTGCACCACGAGAACCCAGAACAAGCAGAAGGATGCAATAAGTGCCCTGAAAAGCTTTGTTTCCCTTAAAATAGTTGAGAATGCACTGCTGCAACTTAGCATGAGCGTCTGGAAAAGAGAAGTCCTTGGGCCTTGCCTGTGTGACCCCACCTCGTGCCCCTGGCTCCCTGCAGCTGCTGCTCCCAGCTGCCAGCCTGAGCTGGCCAAGCTCAGAACCAGAATCGAGGAATCCCAGAATGGTTTGGGTTGGAAGGGACCTTCAAGGTCATCTTGCTCTACCCCATTCCATGGGCAGAGACACCTGGCACTAGCTCAGGTCACTCCAAGCCCTGTCCAACCTGACCTTGAAAACTTCCAGGGGTGAAGCAGCCACAGCTTCTCTGGACACCCTGTGCCAGGGCCTCCCCACACTCACAGGGAACAATTTCATCCTAATATCTAACCTAAAACTGCTCTGTCAGTTTGAAGCCATTCCCCCTTGTCCTGTCACTCCAGGCCCTTGCCCAAAGTCCTTCTCTTGCAGCCTCTGCATGTCGCACTGAAAGGCCACAACAAGGTCACTCTGAAGCCTTCTCTTTTCCAGGCTGAACAGCCCCAATACTCCCAGCCTTTCCTCATAAGGGAGGTGTTCCTCTCCTGTAAGACACAGGGGATTCTCTGCTGTCTGGCAGCCACCCCCTTCCCTCCCCGTGGCCTGCAGCCCCTCTCCCACAGCAGCTCATCTTTGTGAGCCTTATCTTTGCCACACGCAACCTCAGCCCTTTGTCTCTCAGGACCGGGCTTAGAGAACTCTCCAAAGCAAACGAAGCGGGTCCATCCCCTCATTAACTCGCAGGGCCTGTCTCCCTTGATTAGATTGTGCTGACTCTGCTTGCACATCACACTTGCTGCTCTAGATGCAGGGACACTGGGGCATTTCCAGCTGGGACACAGACAAAAGGAGGAGATAGCAGAGCCTTGGTTACCACCAGAGCAATTCAGGACAAATAATTAGAGGCTTTCATGGCTAATTGGATCTGTACTGTCAATCCAGGACAGGAGATGCCTTAACCCACACTGCCTGCCTGAGATTGCTAAGCAGGCCATAAATAAACTGCAGCGCTGGCCCAAAGCTCAGCAGCCTTGAGCTTCCACCCTGCGTGCTCCCTCCTGGCCCTGCTACAGCACAGCCTGTCCAACAGGGCACTCCGGCTCCTCTGCCCTTCCCCACGGCCTCACAGCCATGCCAGGACACCTGGAGTCCACCTGGGGTAGCTGGGAGGCCTCAGACGTGCTGACCTCAGCTGGCTTGAACAAGAAGCTGCAGTTTTCAAACTGAAGTCAAAGGGTAAGTGAGGAAGAGGCTGGGAAGAGCCAGAGTCAGAGATCAGGGCTAGCAGGGACTGGCAGCCCAAGGTGTTTTCCAAGCAAGGCTTGTGAGCTGGCAGTACCCAGAATGAAACCTGCCTGTCTGCAGTTACAGGACAAGGCTCCATTCCCATTTCCCAGCTCACTCTCAACCCTGAGAGTGAGTTCAGCCCTTTCCTCCTCTGCTCAAACCTCCCTTCCAGATCCTGCGAGTGCTGGCTCTTGAAGGTAAGACATGCAAACAAGAACAAACACCTTCACATGAATGCCAAGCACCCAGACCCTTCAAGCAGGCTGGAAGCCTGACCCTTCCCCCTGAGCACCTTCAGCATCTGATGATCTTCAAGGAGGCACAGGCTCCCTGAGCTCATGCCCTGTGTGAGGCTGGGAGCCGTGCAAGGTCCCCAGGACACAGAGCACAGAGAAATGGCTCATGCTGCTTGGGACCACAGCCTGCACAACTTCTGCCTCTGCCAGGGGAAAGCCGGGCCCAGGACACGCAGGAAGGCAAAGTCATGAAAAGGACAGGGCCAGGCAAAAATAGAATAACCTACTTGAAAGTAGGACAACATTGCTGAAGAGTAGGACATCTGGTCACTGCAGCAGGAGGAGTGAACGCAGAGCAGGAAGCTTGTCCACAGTCATGTCTCACCTGGTGGGGACAGCCTGAGTGCAGATGTGTGGTGTGCTCAGGGAAACAGCTGCAAGGAGCAGTCGCTGACCAAAGCAGAGCAGCTCTCAGCCTCTCTGAGATGACTTCTAGACTTGCTGCTGGCAGTCAGTCTACCTGTCCTACCAGGAGCAGGATGCCACCCCAGGAGCCTGTGGGATGTGTGCCCAAAGCAACAGCTGATCCCTTCTACCTGGCTTGCCAAACACAGGGTTTGCAAGAAATTACCCTCAAAACACAAACCAGAAGGAGATTCCCCATGTGCCAGACCACTGACATGCCAAAATATGTTTGATACTCCCTGCTCCATGGTCACCCCTCCCCTGGCTCCAGCCCATCTACCTCTGCTGAACTCCTTGACCCCCAGCACCTTCCCCAGCCAGGCTCACTAGCAGAGCACAGTTCAGACAGGACATGGTTAAGAAGTGATTAAGGTTCATCACTAAGCTTGCATTAGCATCCCCACAAGCTCCTCAGGCTGCAGCTAAGCCAGGCAGGATGGCTCTTTGGGAAGGAAACAAGAAAGTGAATGCTGCAGATAGTGATCTCATCAAAGGAGCCTCAGTGCTCCTTGCAGAGAGGAGTTGACGCCACGTGGCTGCTCCAGGGCCCAGTTTCCTACCCAGCCTTGGCAGGACAGGCAGTTTTCTTGGCTTAGCACCCTGTGCTGGAACGGAAACCCAGAGCATCAGGTCTCAGGACACCATTCAAAGCCCTGTTCCTTGTTCCTGCTCTCAAAGGAGGCAGCAGGAAACCATCCAGGTCCCTTTGAAGGAAGCTTTAAGCCCCTCCAGAGGAAGGTCTCCCTGCCAGGTGTGGTTTGTTTCTTAAACTCAGACTTGCCAAATGCAGTCTGGGGCAGCCTTGAGGTGAAGAGTGACCCACAGCCTCCCCCTCAGCTGAGGTGAGTGTTTCTGGACTGACCTGATGGCTGAGCCCACCCTGACAAAAGCAAGAGAGGTCATTTTGAAAGTATTCCCACATCAGGTCTCAGCCTGTCACCCACAGGGACCTTTTGCCTGCCCTCACCGAGTTCAGGAGCTCAATCCCTCACTCTGAGCCAGGGGAATCTGCACATCAGCCCGGAACAAAGCTGAGAGGTGGAGAAAGGTTCCTCTAGTCTTTGCTAGGGCTGTTACAAGGAAGAAAAGACTTTTGGGGTGGAAGGAGGGGTCAGGCAGGGCAGGTTCAGGCAGCAGTAAAGCAGGAGCATGGTCTGCCCTGCCCTGCCCTGCTGGAGCAGATGTCCCAGTCTGGGACAGGGAGTGATGGTGCTGGGTGAAGCCCAGGGGTGACAGAGAACACAGGGACAAACCCAGAAGAGACCAGCCCAGAGCTGTCTGGGTCTCATTTGTGGGGCCAGGGATGGGGATGGGATGATGCCTTTGGGCTCCCAGCAGGGAAATTCAGTCTGCCAGCAGCAGGGTGCAGGCACAGCTGGCCCTGAGCTCTCTGCAGGGGCACAGCCTGGCTGTTCACAGCCACTCACCACCTCAGCCAGCCCAGGAATCCACCCAGAACCACCACCTCCCTCACACTTAATTCTCCTGCCACACTGCTGCCAACTGCTGCCAGGAAGAAAGAACCAAAAGCATTCACTCTGGGACAATGATTTTTTTTTAACTCTAGACTGTCTTTCATCCCATGCAAAGGCATTTCAACTGAGGAATCACCTCAAACCCACAGAGAACAACTTAATTCTGACTACGTGACCAACAATTTCCTTTAATTAAAAAAGATATCTCAGAAAAGCAACCTAATTTATCAAACATTTTAATTCTCAGCCTGCTCTCTATCTCCCCCCAAGTATATCTGCAAACGTGGGAGCAGGTGAGCTGCACTCTGACCAACAGAGAAGGTGACAGTGGACTTGAGGCTGAAGACATCTCATAGCACCAGAAGGCTGCTCCTCACAGCCAGGGCTCCCCATCCCACAGACACAGCACCCCATGCCTGCAAATCTGCCCAGAGGCTGCTGACTCTGCTTGCCTAGAAAGGCCTGACACCTTCCCAGCACAACTGTTGCCCATCAGGCCAAGATGACCTGCAAGTCACCTTCAGTGGGGTTGTCCACATCACAGCTTTCTGTTTCTGCTTCTCAGCCTTCCCTCTACACCAGGAAACTGCAGCAAGCCCATATCTGAGCAAAGGAATGGGCATGACAGGGATGCTGCTCCTCTGGCTCATGTCTTACACAGCCCTGGTGGAAAGGGTGAGCTTGCTCCTTCACACAGGAGAAAGCTGGAGACACACTGGACAAGGAAGCAGCTGGCCAGGAACCTGAGCACAGAAAAATCCATGCAACAAACCCTCTGTAAGGCCTCAAATCCTCCAAAACCCCTGCACCAAGTCCTTCCCTGGACAGCCCAAGAAGAATTGCAGCTTTGAGATAGTGTGAGACCACTTGAGCACCAGCTTAATCCCACAGTACTCCATCCTGGGAGCTCTCAGTGGGGAACAGCCACCTTCCAGCCCGGCTCCTGTCACTTCTCCCAGCACCACGGGAGAGGATGGTGCTCCCGGGGGTGCTCGCTCCAGCCTCAGGCACTGCTGGGCTTGCAGAGAGGTTGGCAAGCAGCACCCAGAGCAGCCTGTTCTGCACCCTGCTGCTGATCCGGGGGATGGCACAGCCCGAGGAGCACCCCTATCCCTCCAGCACGGGGTAACACAGCCCCAGGAGCACCTCAATCCCTCCTGCACGGGGGTGACACAGCCCCAGGAGCATCCAATCCCTCCAACACGAGGTAACAGCTCCAGGAGCATCCAATCCCTCCAGCACGGGGGTGACAGCTCCAGGAGCACCCCAATCCCTCCAGCACGGGGGTGACAGCTCCAGGAGCACCCCCATCCCTCCAGCACGGGGGTGACAGTTCCAGGAGCACCCCAATCCCTCCAGCACGGGGGTGACAGCTCCAGGAGCACCCCCATCCCTCCTGCACGGGGGTGACACAGCCCCAGGAGCACCCCAATCCCTCCTGCACGGGGGTGACACCTCCGGGGGCACCTCCTTCCCTCTGGTACACGGTATAAGGATAACACAGCCTGGGGGCACCCTATTGTTTCATCACGTGGGACAACACAGCCCCAGGAGCACCCTCTTGTCTCTGGTACGGGGACAATACAGCCCAGGGACACCCCCATCCCTCCGGTACGAGGATAGCACAGCTCCGGGAGCCACCCCTTCTCTCCGCCACGGGGGATAACACAGCCCGAGGGCACCTCCATCGCCCCTGGCACCGAGAATGACACCGCGGATAACACGGTGGAGCACCCATAACCCTACAGCACGTGGGTGACACAATCCGGGGAGCACCCCCATCGCCCGAACACGGGAATAATAAAGCCCGGGGGCACCCCCATCCCTCCGGCAGCGGGATAACACAACCCAGGGACACCCCTATGCCTCCGGTGTGAGGATAAGGCAGCTTGGAGGCAACCCCATCCCTCCAGCACGAGGGACAACACAGCCCCGGTATCTCCCCATCTCTCCGGCACCGGTGCACCATAACCCCGGCAGCGCCTCCATCCATCCCTCCGACACGGAAGCCGGGAGCTGAACCGCCCTCCCGACGCCAGCGCTCCCGCCGAGGCTGAGATGCTTCTGCCGGCGGGAGGGCTCGGCTCACTCACCGCGTAGCTCCTTGCGCTGGCCGCCTCCTCCCCCGCAGGGCGGCCCGGCCGGGGTGCGGCCCCGGGAGCGGCGCGGGGCCATGGGGACGCGGCTGCGGGCATCCCCCGGGACACGCCGGGCCCGCCGCGCTGCAGCGCCCGCAGCGGCCACGGGGCGGCGGCACTGAGCACGGCCGGGCCCCTGCTGCCCCCTGGCGGCCCGCACCGCGCTCGGACACGGGATGCTCGTCCGCCCCCTTTTGGGGCTATTTTGGGGCAGTCTGAGTTCCTTCTGAGGGCCTTTTAGGGCTGGAGGAGTGGTGGCAGAAGAGAAGAAGGGCCGTGGGGGTTTTGCAGGTCGCTGGTGCGGGAAGGGGATGTGGGAAGCTCTGTGATGGGGCGGAGAGCAGGGTTGGGGTACCAGGCTGAGATGTCCCACAACCTCCTGAACGTCAGGCACCGCCCAGGGTCAGGGAGAAGGAGGGGGTGTGTGCAGGGGAGCTGCGGTCCCTGCAGGCAGCAGCTGCCCTGTGCCCTGTGCACGAAGGCTCCGTGGGCCGATGGACCAGACGTGCTCTCAGCATCTTCCTTGGCGTTGCTAAGAGACGGGATCCCGCGGGATGCTGCGGTGCCAGCGCCGAGCCCGGCACGGCGGCAGGAGAACCTCTGGATCCGGGGAGGATGGTGTGGGAGATCGCACAAAAGGCACCACGAGAGAGAAAGCCCCACGCCTCTCAGGGAAACCTCTGCAGTGGGGACAAAAGGGTCAAAGTCAGGAGGAGGAAGAGCTCAGCATCAGCAGGATGATGATAATCTGGAGAGAGGTGTCTGGAGGGTTTCAGGTCAGGGAGATCACTCTGAAATGAGGTATTTCTGTTCCCCTCCCTGGGGCCATGGAGGCTCTTTGGCAGCAGCTGACACGGGCAAGCTGCAGAGGGGAGGCTGAGGGGGCACAGGGCAGAGGGGAGGGCAGGGATGAGGGCACTGGGAGCTGGGCACTGAGGGACTGCCCTGCCTGGGGCTTCTGTGTTGGGTTGAGAAATTCTCACTTGGCCCCTTTTGTCTCCTCTCTTTTGATATGGCAAGGAATTCATGAGGGGTCTGAAAGCCAGGGAGAAACACAGTCAGGGTTGATATAGGAGACATTTCAGGACATTTCCCCAGTGCAACTTAGGTGGAAAACAATCCCAAAGCCTGGACTGGGGCAACAGGGTGTCCCTGTCTGACACATGCTGTGATTTTGCAGAGTAGCTGCCCCTCAGTACCACCAAAATAAGCATTTTTCCACCTCTGTGCAAGTCCTTTTCATGTTTTTCACAGTAATTCACACAAGCTAAAACCTTTCTTTGCTTTTTAGGTGACCACCCTTTCTATCGTGTTATTTAAGATTTTAAAAACATCACCATTGTGATGCTGGCAGCACAAAGGAGGCCCCAGGAGAGAGCAGAAGGAAGCACAAAACAGGACAGACTGGCCCTGCTGCTCTGCATCCTCTGGCATTCCCTGGCTGAGCACCCCCTGCAGCTGCAAATATCAAGTTTAAAGTCCTGGGCTGCACTGACAAAGCAAATTAGGGGATGGCTGCTCCAAGCAGGGAGCTCACTGGGCTCTCCCAGGCCTTTACATCCCCACTGGGTTCCCCAAGCAGCCCTTGGTGGTGCTGCTGGTTGGGGGCCAGTGGGTGCCACAGCCTGGGCTGGTTTCAGCTGGAGCTGGGCAGGGCTGTGGTGGTGGCTGGTGGAGGGATGGGCCCCTGTCTGTCACCAAAACACAGGAGGCCTTCCACAGTTTGTTGGACCTTAACCCCAAATTTTGACATTTTTGACATGATATTATTGGTAATTTAAAACTATGGACTCCTTTATCACCAGTCTGGTGTCCTGGTAGGTGACAAAACCTTATTTTGTTTGTATTTCTTCCCAGCTGGCAGCTCCTTCCCCCCTCATCACCCTTCTGTTCCCCCACCCACATAGACCATATTTTCATTTCTCTGGGATCCCCTCTCCCTGTTGCACAGGGAAATGTTCAGCATTTTGAGGGCAGAGCTTTTGGAAACACAGGGTCTTTGTTCAGAGAAGCTGATCACCTTGAACTGAGCCCCAGCTGGGTTAACACTCAGGCTCCAAAGCTGCTTCCAATCAGGGGGATCATCTGAGAGACAAAAGATTCCTGCTGGCAAAGTGAAGCTGCTAGATCAGCACAGGAGCAGCTCCTGTTTTCCCTGGTTTGATGGGAAGCTGTAAATCCTTCCAGCTCAGAGCCTTCAGCCACCTCTTGCCATCCAGGCAGCCTGACAGCAGGACTTTCTGGGCTGGACACTCAGGGAAGGGGACCTGCCTTTCCCAAGATCCAGTCCCAGATCCCTCAGGGGATGTGCTGGAGGCTGGAAGGTGCCGTTTGAAGGCAACTCTTCCCTCTACAGCACCACTGCAAATTCCTGACACCAGTGTGAAAGGTGCCAGCCTGTCCCTGAGGGGAGCAGGGGTGCCCTGTGCCACCCACTGGGCACAACGCTGGCCCCTGGCTCTGCTCCAGCCTGCCCAGCTCTGGCTCGTGGTTTCAGAGCCACCTTCCCCTCAGCTCCCATCCCCTCCTTTCTGGGAGCAGGGGATCCCAGAGGGGGAGAGCCTATGGCAGGTGTTGGTGGGGAAGGCACAGCCCTACCAAACGCACAGACCACAGGCAGCCCCAGCACACCCTGCCCGCTCCATTCCTGCTGGGATTGGACACCAGCACATCCAAGGTGCTGATGGTCTGGCTTTCTCTGGACAAGGACCCCTGAACACGAGCCAGGGGACCAAAGGGATGCTGTCCTGGCTGGACAGGTAGGATGCTCCATCCCCCAAACCGTGGTGCACAACAATCACACCCTGCTGTCCCCGCCACCCCCAGCCTCGTCTGCAGGAGCTGGACATCACCAGTTCTGCTCACTGGGAGAAGGATGCTTCAAATCTCCCCAGAAAGTGGCTTCCTTCCTCCCAGAAACACGCTCTGAGCTGCACTTTGAGGCTTCCAGTCCCTGCCAGAGACATCCCTGCTCTCGGGCTGCCTCCCTCCCTGCCGTGACTCTCAGTACATGGCAAGCGGGGCCATTTGCCAATGTTTGTGTCTCGACAAACAGTCTGTCAGCATTTCGGTGTGTGGCTTCAGCTGGGATCAGCTCTGCCTTCCCTCCCCATTAAATGGCAGAGCTGTGTGCAAACACCCTGGCACCAAACCATCTGGGGCACGCTCGGGGCCAACTGCAGAGCTCCCAGTGCCATGTGTCACACACCCTCTGCCACCACGGTGAGGGACGGCTGCAGGATTGGCATTCCCACATTCCACAGCTGGCACAGGGAGCCACCCCACGGGGCTCTCCTCTCCCACCAGGACTGCCTGCCTGGGTGCCCTCTGCTCCAGCCTGGCTCACAGGGCAGCTGGCAGGAGCAGCAGAGAGCAGCCCTGAGTGAAACAGGCTGTGGAAGAGCAGCAGAGATCAGAGAGTCACAGAATAATGAAATAATCTGAGCTGGAAGGGACCCACAAGGATCAGCAAGCTCAGCTCCTGGCCCTACACAAGGATTGTTGAGTCCTGCTCCTGGTCCTGCACAGGACAGCCCCAAGCTGTTGGTGGAAACAACTGACATGATGATACATGAATCCCCCACTCCATGACAAGCTTCCCTGGCCTTCACTCCTGGAGCTGCTGAGCATTCCCCTCCCTCCCTGGCTCTCTGGGAAGCTGTGGCCTGGGAGATGGGAGGAGGACAGATTGTCTGCTGAGGTAGCACAGCCTTGCTCACACAGACATTGCTCAAGCCCAGTGATATACAGTGATGGATATACAGGCTAGGTTCTGTCCAGGCTGAAAGGCTCTGGAATTGGTTTCTGGCCCAGAAACCTGGGATTCAGGCACCTTTACCTTCAGCGGGGGTCTTCTGAGCTAGCCCAGTGTCCCCACAGTGCATCCACGTTCCCCAGAGCTGTATTGACTCCCAGGAAGCTCTTGGGATGCTCCCCTGCCTTTCCTCAGGCATCAGTTCCTCATTGCTGATCTGCAGAGACTTTAAATGGTACCTTGGAGATTTCCACATCCCTGCTGGACACTGATGAGATGTGGGTTCCCCCAGGCCCAGACCCAGGGCTCTCCTCAGCTCCTGCATAGTGAGGGCCTTGTCCCTCTTACTTGGCACAAAATCAGGATTCCAGCTAAGGCAAATAGTAGAGGTGATTTATTTTACATATCTGAGCCTCCTCTTGCTTGGAGAAGGCCAACTCGGGGTCACCATGGAGTGAAGCAACTCAAAGCTGCAAGGACAGGTGACACTCAAAGCATCACTGGTGGAAGAAGGCACCCACCCCCTTGCTGTCCAGTCCACAGGATCAAGGCTTGTGCTGTGGGGCCCAATCCCAATCCTGAGGTTTCCTGCTGGTGGTGTGGCTGGTGATGTGTTCATATGCAAGTGCTATTTCCTTCCAAAATTACACACTGATATTTCCTGAGGCTGCAAGGACGGGGCAATCAGCATCTCCACCCAGAGAGGCCATCGAGAGCTGCAGATGACAAACACACAACTGATGAAAGATCAGATTACAGCAATTATTTCCCATTTCTGCCACTGAGAGAAATGCGTGTGGCACCTATGATTATCATTAAACTGCAGCAAAAAAAAAAAGAAAACAAACTCCATGATCAAAGCAAGATTAAAAACTGAGCCAGAGCAAACACAGAGCACCCGTGGCCATTGCCCCATCACTGATCCCCTTGCCACGCCTCCCCCAGCCCTGAGCAGAGAGTGCTGAGCTGGGAAGTCAATGCCTCACGCCAAAGGCAGCTTCTCCCAAAATAGCACGGCCTGCCTCTGTACCTGCTGCTCTTCAGGAGACCAAGAACATCCATAAACATCCAGCTCCTGGCCAGGAACAGCAGCCAGGCACCAGATCACGCCCAGCACATGCTAGGTGCTCGCTGTGGATGCACAGAGGCCAGGTCTGGGACTGAGATGTGCAGGGCAGGAGCTGCCTGTCAGCCTGCCCCCAGTGTGGGCTGCCTGGGACACACCAAAGGTGACATCCAGGTGTCCCCCTGTGGTAGTGCCAGGCTGGGGATGGGCTGAATGGGGTCTCAGCAATGTGTGGGGCTGCTTGTTCCTACTCAAACCTTCATCAGCATGAGTTTGGTCACAGCCATGCTCAGGGGGGAATCATCACAGGGGTGGGATGTGTTTCTGGGGGAGATACAGGCAGTCAGGGCTTTCCTACCCCTGCGCAGGGAAGGAGGGGCAGGAATAGGGTCAGGAGCGGGGGGCTTGGGCGGGCAGAGGAGCTGGAAGAGGATAAATCAGTTTGGGATTAGAAGGTGGCACTGGCAAGCTGCCATGTGACAGCCAGGCTTGCGCAGCCAGGAGCCCAGCTGTCAGCCTGGTGGCAGCAATTAAATGAGGTATCGATTGAGGAATTGTTGTCTGCAGGGTTTAAAGATAAGATCGATGGAGACCAAAAGGTTTAGGCTCCGTTTACTAATTAGTCAGGCACGCTTGGGAGAGAAGCCTTTGGAGACAGGGAGAGCTGAGCTGTGCTCGGGCAGCACTGCTGGGTGCCCCTCCCTGGCACCGCGTCCCCACCGCTCCTGCTCCCCTGGTGCCAGAGGGTGAACGGGCACCGCGTGCCAGTGCCAGGGATTTAAATCAGCTGCGAGCAGGGGGAGTGGACGGGCTCAGGATTCTGTCTGAGCTGCTTTCCTCCCAGGGCAGGGATGTGGGAAACAGGGGCTGTGCATGCCTTTGGAGTAAACCTAGAGGGGAGCTGCTCCCTTTGCATTGCAAATCGTCTGGGGGTGAATTGATCCTTTTCTTAGGCTCTGGCATTAGTTGCAGCCTGAACACATTTCTCTTCCCCCTGCTCCTTGTGCAGCAAGCCCGGGGACAGAAAGGAGAAAAATGTGGCACAGACTTGTGACTTCTGTGCTGATTCTGCCTGTGCTCCACAGATCCAGACTGGGGCAGAGCAAGACGATGGCTTTATGCCCTCTGTGTTTGTTCCCTCACTTCCAGACGATGCCCGGGACATGCTCAGATGGGGACAAGCGGGAAATGGCCTCGCCGGGATGTGGTTTGGGTGGCCTTTGAGGCCATCTCCTTGCTCGTTCATGTGGGAGAGGGGGTCTGTGGCTTCAAAACAGAGCTGCCTTTAAGGCAGCCGAGGAGCTGGGCTGGCCCGTGTCAGCTGTGCCTTGGGAAGAGGCGTCGGCGCGGCTCCCCCATCCTGGGACCGCCGGAGAATTCCTCCTTTCATCTCGGCTTACCAGGAAAATTCCAGCCCAGCAAACAGAGGAGGGTCAGGAGCTGTCCCGATGGGTCCTGTGACCCACAGCCGGCCTGGGGGCACGGCCACCACAGTCATGAGTCACGGGTGGCTCAGACCCGCTGCCCACCCCGTGATGGTGCCCAGGGCGCTGTCGCCGCATGACCCTACAGCAGCCCCGGCAGAAAACACCCTCGGGGCTGCATTCCCTGCACGGGCCGCTCCTGCCGGTCCCGACAGCTCCGAGGGGAGCAGGGCCAGCCTTGTCCTGCCCTTCAGTCGGGGCTGCCATCAGCGATGCAACCTGAGCCGCGCTGCCATAAAACACGGCAGCGGGACGGGAGAGCATCCCGGAGTCACCCGGAGACGGAGCGTGGCCCCGGGGGTGGCGGGGATGAAAGGGAGGGATGGAAGAGAAAACAGAGATCAAGGACACTGTGACGCCATGTGGCTGTTGCAGGGTGTCTCATGCTTTCGCAGCAGGGCTGGGCAGATTTATGGCTTTGTCTTGAGGCTCTGGAGCCAGCCTTCACTTATTTCACATTTAGGAGGCAGTTTCCTTGGTTCTTCCTCTTTCTCTTTGTAAAGCTGTGTGTCCCACGCTGGAGCAGACCCATGTCCTTGTCCTCTGCATACGGAATCAGTGCCTGGGACAGACACCGTGTCTCTGCCAGTGCCAGACAGCACCAAACAGGGTTTAAGGAATCTTTGTTTTCCTGCCCTTGTCATACAGCTCTGTGCCACTGCAGTGTCCACAAAGTGAATGTAACAGCTCTTCTCTATGGGAGACATGAACCAGGCAGCTGGCCCAGGGCTGCCAAAGCTCTGATGTTCTTCCAATGTGGATTTTCCTTTCCCTATTCTCCCCCAACAGTGGGGCTGACCACCCTGCCCATGGCCACCTGTCCAGCTAAGAGGGAACAGGAACTCCTGTGGTTTCTGTGGGTTTTAGAGCCAGCAAATGTCCTGTAGACTCTCTGCTCCAGAAGCCATTTCAGCCCATGCCACCTTCTCCACATGGCTGTGATGGACGAGAAATGCAGGAGGCTGACACAGCTCAGACAGCACATCCAGGGTCCTGGCTCGTATGTGGCTCTGCGTGTCGAGCATGAGATCAGAGCACTGTTTTCTGTTTCCTGAGAGGTTGCAGGAACCACCCAAGCTAACCCGCTCATCTCCCAGCACCTGCCTCTGCCAGGAGAAAGGTTGGTGGGTGGCTGATGATGGGTACCCCAGGGCCACCCTGACTCCAAAACAGTTCTGGGGGACCCTTAGCTATTTTCCAGGCCTGGTGCCATGATAAGGAACTTTTGTTCCCCAGGGAAGATGCAGATAAGGACAGACCCATCTGCAGAGAGATAGAAGAAGCTCCAGAAATCAGTCCGGGTCTCCCAGCAGATGCAATGAGTCTCCTCCATAACTGATCATTTCACATTTCCAGGCTGCCACAGCATGCAGGAGGCACTGCTGCCTCCACAGGTCACCACAACAGAGGGGACAGCAGAGCTATTCCCACCTCTCCTCCGTTTTCCTGGTGTCATCAGCTGCCATCCAGCAGCAGAGAGAACAAAAGAGCAGGCATTGGGAAAGCTGGTACAGCTGTGAAGCAATGGGAAGCAGGAGCAGGACTGAACCCCAGCCTTCCCAAGAGAATCAGTGGAAGCACAGCACCTTTCTGGGCCTCCCCATACCCTCAGTGTGGTTATTTCTCTTTAGCACAGACACACACGTCTACAGGCAGACAAACAACCCCAGCAGCAGGCAGCAGGTTTCTCGGCTGTGCACAGGAAATCTCTGTCTTTTAGGCTCAAGAGTGACCTCATCCATGTGTATAAAAACCTAAAGGGAGGGTGGAGAGAAGATGGGACCAGGCTCTTCTCATTGGTGCCCAGTGAGAGAACAAGAGGTGATGGGCACAAATGGAAACACGGGAAGATCCCTCTGAACACCAGGGAACGTTTTTCCCTTTGGGGGTGACCAAGCCCTGGCACGGGTTACACAGAGAGTTGTGGAGTCTCCATCCTCAGAGGTATTTAAAAGCTGTTTGGACATGGAACTGGGCAGCTGGCTCTGAGAGGTCCTGTTGGAGCACGGGGCTGGGACAGGTGACCTTCAGAGTTCCCTGCCAACCTCAGCCAGTCTGTGATGCTGAGTTCTTGCTGGAGCAATTTTTCCATTGTTCTTCTTTCTAAATCAAAGCCTTAGATTCTTCTCTCTCCTTCCTACTGATTTGCCCAGCTTGATGGCTGTCACAAATGCCAAACTGACCAGTGTGGGGCCAGGTGGGTGTGGATGGCTGTCCCAGGCCAAGGGAGATGTTTGCCTGCTCAGCCTCAGCCCCGGGAAAGCAGCAGAATCTGTGTATGGGCCAGAGCCACCACATGCAGGAAACTTCACTGACTCCCTCTGTGTCAGGAAGGACAGGACAGGCTGGGAACTCCCACACGACCTGGCCTTGGCCCCTCCAACGCTGGGATTGACGTGGACTCAGCCAAGGACATATTGGAGATGGACTCTGCACAGAAAGCAGAGCTGCCCCGGGGAGCGCATCCCACGCCGGGCTGTTCCTGCTGCCCAGGCTTCCTCCCACCCAGACTTCCCTTCCTCAGATCCAGGTCACTGCCTCTTGCCCTCCCATCATCAGAGATGGTGAATAATTCACTCCATTTCTGTCATTACCTTGAAGGTATTTATAGTGCATGATCGGTGCCCATGGAGAATTCCCTCTCCTGAGCTCCATAAATTGTGTTGTCTTGCCTGTGCTAATTGCCTTGTGTTTGCTGACCTCTTGCATTCTGTTTGGTTTCTTGCATCCTTGGACCATGGGGACAAAGGCTCTCTCCATTTCTCCCCAGGCTCTCCACTGAGGCCCCAATGTTGTGGCAAGCCAATCCAGAGGTAAGAGGGGCACGGTGGGTGTGGTGAGCCTGCAGGGTCATCTCTCAGCTTGCTGGGCATTCCATATGATCTCACCGTGGGCACATCCCACAGGGAGGAGAGGCTCAGCCAGGGTGGTGGGGTGGGGTTTTTTCTTTGCAAAGCAAGGGCAGCTGGACCATGTGGTGAGCGTGTGGATGGGTCACTGCCAACTCCAGCTCTGCTTCTACAGCTTTTGGGGTCAGGAGGGACCTAAGGAGATGTATGGCTTAGTGTCCAAAGCCAGCTTGGACACTACCAACCTGGTCTGGTGAGTGGTGTCCCTGCCCATGGCAGGGGTTGGAGCAGGATAAGCTTTAAGGTCCCTGCAAACCCAAGCCATCCTGTGATTGTATAAAGGCAGATTTCTCCCAGTAGTTTTTGGTTGGGCCATGTTGCATTTTAGAGCTCTCTCCTCCATGAAGAACCATCCATCTCTCATGCCCATGGCAGGACTCACTCATAAACAGGCCAAGTGTCACTCATGGTGTCCCAAACTCTCAGGGTCTGCCACCAGAGTTGCTCCAGAGGAACAGGTGGTTTTGTGCTGCCCCCCATGACTCAGGAAGCACCACAGCACTGCAAGGTGGGCACAGAAAGCTTGTGCTCAGTGATGCCTCACTGGCCTGGAGGTAAGCACAGAATCATGGAGTCATTAAGGCTGGAACAGCTTTCTAATATCATCAGGTCCACCCTTAAACCACATCCCTAAGCACTGCAATCCAAGCTTTAGAGCTGGCTGGTCAGTGCTGGACAGCCCACAGGGCATCCTGTGACAAGAACCAGGAGCTGAAGGCACCAGGCACGTAGGAGCACCGTGCCTGTTCTCCTCAGGGATGCCGTTAGTTCTCGGCAGTCGTATTAAATCTTGATTTCTGTATCCTTGGCTCTCAGCACCGCCAGCCTCTCATGGCAGGGAGTCCCACGGATCAGACTTTCGGGAAGCAGCCTGCTCCTCCCCAGCTCGATGTTAATGTGGTTACTTCCAGAGTTGCTCAAGGTCACTCCATCCCTCCCATCTGAGGGAGGATCACGAGCTGAGCTGTGCCAAGTCTGGCAGGTCTGAGCCGCTGGTGGGGCAGGATCCAGGGCTGGCCTCAACTGGGCTACAGTGGGGCAGCTGCTGGTCTGCACAGGGGCCCTGGGGCAGCTGTGGGGTCCCGAGGGAGGGCACCAGTACCCCCAGGGCTGGGGAAACTGTTACGGATCTTTCCCACAGGGTGGGCTTTGGTGCTGCACTGCCCAAGGGACAAAGAGCAGAGGGGAGGACGGGGCTGGAGCAGCTCAGGGAGGGCACGGCTGCCCAGACCCATGGCTGAGCTCCATCCCCTCTGCTCCCACCTGCGGGATGGGCATCCCGGGACGCTGCTCTGCTGGGCACTGGGCACACGGGGGCTGCTGGTTCAGCTCCTTGTCAGAGGTGTCCCCACCGGTCACCGACTGTCCCCGCGCAGGGAGTGGGGGCATCGCCACCGCCTGCAGCTCCCCGGGCCCGGAGCAGGCGGGTGCCCGGCTCGGCTCCGCTCTGCTCCGCTCTGCTCGGGGAACCACGGTGATCGCGGCAGGCGGCACTGCTGTGTAGATGCTGAGCTAGGCCAGCATACGGTGCTGTAGGTCCATGGTACAGCTCGTGAGACAGCACAGCGACCTGGGCTCCGGGAATTGCTAGAAGTCAGCCCGGCAGCGCTGGGGAAGCTTGTGGAGGCTGTCTCCTGTTTCGCTTGTTTTTTTATGAGGGCAGATGTTTAAATCCTGAAAGGTCCTGGCCCCAAACCCTACAAAGCAGAGGATGAAATGTGGCTGGTGTGTTTCTCGAGGGATGCTGCTGCACTCGGGACCCCATCCTGGCTACCGGCACTGGGCTCCGGGCTGTCGGTCCCGTGGAGCTGGAGTGAGGAGCCGGCACACCCCAGCCTGTGCCTGTGCGGTGGGAGATGCTATGGGCACAGGCCGGTGGGAGAGGAGACGGGTGCAGTGAGAAATCTCACTTCCTAAGAGCTGCTGTGCAGCATTTCCTGGCTGTTTCCAGTTTTAGAGGATTTCTTCCCAAGGAGAACAAGGAGGAGTCCCATTTTCCCAGGGACAGCATGCACTGTTTGCCTCATCCCACGAGTCTACTGAAAAAGAGTTTTGCTGAGCAGTTTTCAGTCAGGCACGTGCAGAGGATGGCACCCTTACTGCCATGGAGAAACCCCACTGCCATGGAGAAACCCCACTGCCATGGAGAAACCCCACTGCCATGGAGAAACCCCACTGCTATGGAGAAACCCCACTGCCATGGAGAAACCCCACTGCCATGGAGAAACCCCACTGCCATGGAGAAACCCCACTGCCATGGAGAAACCCCACTGCTATGGAGAAACCCCACTGCCATGGAGAAACCCCACTGCCATGGAGAAACCCCACTGCCATGGAGAAACCCCACTGCCATGGAGAAACCCCACTGCTTGCTCCTACTTCGGGCACGGGCAAATTCTCACATCACTGCCATTTATATTCTTATCTCACAGGTTCAAACTTTTACAAAATGGTCACCTGACCCCCATCAATGTCCCCTCTGCTTTCCCGGGTGCCCAAGGACACAGCATTGTGCTGTCTGGAAGGTGCCCTGGGGACCCAATGGCTCCGAGGTGGCTGAGTAAAAGTACCAGCTGCTGGAGGCAGTCGTGGGACCCTGCTCCACACCCCCAGCTCCATGGCCGGGTGACAGGGGATGCCAAGAAGTGGAGCCCTGACCCACGCTGGGTCCCCAGGCATTGCACTTGCTCTGGCATCACCTGAGAGCCTCCCCGGGCAGGGGGCTGCTGGTGCTTGCCTGAGCCACCCTCACAGTGTTGGGTGAGGGTCACACCCCGGGCACAGACCCCACGCCAGCCCCAGGCCAAGGCAACACACCAGCACAGCACAAGGCCACCCAAAGCACCCCTCCCTCCCTTCCTTCCTCCCTCCTTCCTCCCTCCCACGGTCCGCTGGCTCCCCAGCTCACAGCCCTTCCTCCCAACATCCGAGGGGCACTGATGTGACATTAACCCTGTGCTCTCCACAGCCTCCCTGTCATTTCAGCCCTCCCAGGAGGGTGAGTGCATGGCTGTTGTGTAGGGTCAGCCTCTTCCAGGAGGTGCAGCATTGAGAGCTGCTGGGACTGCTCTAGAGCCCCTCTGCTCTCTGCTGTCCCCTCCAGCAGCCCTCCCCTTGATGCTCTGGTGCCTGCGCTGGGACCAGGGTTCTCCCTATGGCTGGAAGCAGTGGGAAAGGCTGCTCCCTGCACCTCGGAAGGAGGGTGCACCCTGTCAGCTCAGCTCTATTGGGTGCTCTGCTCCACACAGGGATTTAAGGCTGTGGCTGGAGCCTTCAGCATTTCCACATTTAATGTTGTCCTTTGTGTTCCTCAGGCAGGAAGAGCCGTGTGTACAAATAATTAAAGGGAAGAATCGGAGTGATTAGGGCAGATGATTATTGTCAAATTATGATTTATCTCAGAGGGAAATTAGTATCTCCCCCTCCCCCAGAGGGCTCAGCCTAGCACAGTGAATGGGCACTGGTTTTTTGATTAATAGATGCCTTTAGAAGGTCACCTACATCCATTGCAGATTAACTCAGTGGGAAAAGTTCTTTCAGTAATTCAAGCTGTTGTTCTCACAAGCTGTCAGCTCGCTGCGAATCGGGAAGGTCCATCCGTTACAGGGCTGCTGGCTTGGAGGGGATCTTTCTTTCCTCTGGACACATGGGCGTGATATATGATGCACAGAGACATGGATGACCGAGAAAACGAGCTGAGGAAAGAAAACAAAAACAGCAGTAAAGGGAAGCGAGGGAGCTGAGAGAGCTGGGCCAGGCAGCCTGGGGCTGGGACTGGAGGGGCAGAGCTCAGCTTGAGGCTGGTGCTGGAGCGCTGGTCCCAGAGCTGCCCTGCTCGGTGTTCCGAAGGTCTATCGCCTCCATGAGCTCCTCCTGCTGTGGAGACAGAAATTCATCTCGTGTTGGTTCCATCCCAGCCTGTATTCAGACATGTCCATGGAGGTGTTGGGAAGGCTGGAGCCAGCATCCCATGGATCTGACAGTCTCCTGTGCACTTCTGGCCAAGATCCCACAGTGTCAAAGCTTGACTCTTCCACACCATGGACCTCCCAGCTGGCTGAGGAGGAATGGCCACACCAGGGTCTAACAGCAGCTCAGGCAACTTCTTGGGGAAGGCAGGAACTGGTGATGGCAAAGTGGAGACATGACCAGCAGAGCTGGGATGAGGAGGAGCTGGGACTTACACCACGTTTGGACACTGTTGGTTTAGCCCCCATCCACAATCCTCTGAGAAGTGCCAGAGATGTTCATACTGGTACAAGCTGCTCTTCCTGTTGGCCTTCTCTAGATGTTCTAATTCCTTTGAGCTTCATCCCCCCTGTGCTTAACAAAGTCTGCAGAAGGGACTTTTCTCCTCCTCATGTGTCCATCCCTGCATGAAGACACTCAGGAGGCACCACTGAGGTGACATCCTACATAGTGACTTTGTGCCTTTGGGTTCTGAACACCCACCAAAGTCCAGATCTCCTGATGTGTTGGGAATGACGTGTGATGGGGCAGCTCCTGCCTCAATGCTGTTCCCAGGTACCCATTTTTAACTTGCATGTGTTTAAGACAAAAAGAGAGACAGGAGAGTCCTGCAGGTGTCCTGCATTTTAAGGTGGAAACAAAGAGATGAAGATGACTCTGTTCCTTGATAAACAACCACGACGATTGTATTTAGATTTCTTTTCACAAATGAATGATATTTCAGCACAGTCATCAAAAATTCCCACTAACAAACGTTTCCTTTGCATCCATCTAGCCTTCATCATAAATCTATGTGCCAGGCATTAATAATATTTTCAGCAACAGATTGATTGACTAGAACATAGCTTGGTTTTCTCTAAACACTAAGGGGTTCTCAACTGATTTATCGCTTACTGAAGTCTGCACATATTTATATGAGTACCATATTCCTTGTTATATATGTACCCCTCCCTCACCCAGGCTTTCTCCAGCAGATCCATCATGATGGTGTCAATGGCCACTGTAGGTCTGGACATCTTGTTGCCAAATCTATAGCAGAGGCTTTGCTGGCCTGCTACAGAGTCGGTGTGGTTTTGATAAATGACTTTTAAGGTCAGAAGAAACAATTAGATCATTCTGAGTGGCATAGTCCAGAGGCTCTTATCCACTCACCCCTGCACAATGTCCAGTAATTTGAAGATACCCAAGGTTTCCCTACCAGAAAAGCCTTCTGTTTTGGGGAATCAAGAGATTGCTGGTTAGGCTGGTTTTAATGCAAGGCTTTGGATATTTGGAAGGTTTGGGGGCGTATATGAGAATCTTGCTTTGATATATTTTAGTTAGTTTGAGGCTTCCTGAGAAGAGCTTAAGCCTGTGGGCGACACTCTTCAAGGGCTTCAGGCTGGAGAAGAAATAAAAACATCTCCTGATGCAGTTTCTAAAGCTGTCCTCATCCAGATTGTGAGGGATTGGCATCTTCTCTGGAACCAAGAGGTGACTCTGGAGTTGCTCCCTGTGTCCATCACATGCTAAGAACAGGACACAACAAAACAGAAGAGGAGAGAGCAGCAGGACAGCACTGCAGACCAGTTTGCCCTGTAAAGCCAGGCTCCTGGACTGGATCTCAGCATCACAGGGCTTAAGAAGGGCAATGGCAGGGACAGCGATTCCTGCTTCCAGCACACCCTGCAGTCTGATTGTGGCTTCCTGGGGAGCTGGTGCTGGTGAGCTGATGGGAGGAGAGCTTTTAGACAGAGGCTGCCCAGAGAGCCGAGCCCCAGCTGGAGGGGCCCTCTCTGAAATGGGCATGACATCCTCAGGACCAGCAGGAGGAGGCAGCTGGGGAAGAGATCAGGTTGATTATTTTATTTTTACCCCTTTAACATCCTTTGATCCCCTGGCAGACACTGGGGGAGGGGCTGGCGGGTGCACTGCTGTGCCCAGCTCTGGGGGGGAGGCACCCGCTGGTGTGTGCACCATTACAGTGATCACTGGTGTGATTGACTGGCTGTCTAATGGGTTGTTACAGTACTGCAGAGCCTGTCTTGCTCTACAGGTGAACTGTGAGGAGCTGGGGAGATGAAGCAACGCTCCTCTAAATTGGGCTGTGCATTGGGAGCAGCAAGAAGGATCTCAAAAAAAAACCCCACCCTACCCTTTGCAAAATTTTCTTTTATTGTCTTTCACAAGGGAGGCCACAAACAAATGGAGGAGATGCCGGGAGTCAAAAGGGAGTTTTCAGGTGAATTTATGGTTTTTTCCTTCTTTAAAAGGCCTGAGCTGTTCAAGGCAGGTTTACTGCTCCTGGAGATTTTGTTAGTGTAGAGATGCTCAACTTCTGCCTTGCTGTGCTCAGCTTGGTGCAAGGAAACCAATGACCCATGGCCTTTGCAGCCCTGTATGTGAAGGTAGTGGTGAGGTGTTCAAACTACAAATGTTCCTCACCAGGCACACCAATGTGCTGTCCCAGATGTTTGATATGAACCTCAAACATATCAATTTCTAATGTGCTCACATGTCCTACACAGACACATGGTGGATGTCACTGACACAAGAGCTGTGTCCTTGGCTACAAAATCAGCTCTCCTCTCAGCAGGAGTATTGTCACCAGGCTCATGGTGACAGTGGCTGTGCTAACCCACAGCTCCATGTCCCAACAGGGCAAGGGGCAGGTGGCCTCAGCAGTGTGGACCTTTCCTTCCCTTCTCAGCTCTTCACACAAGTCCCACCATGCAAAGCCAACCCGGGAGCCACAAGCTGGTGCTGCCCTTGCCCCAGGTGACCAAGCCCACAAACCATTCTGGGTGAGGAAAGGATGATCTCCCTCCCTCGTGATGGGAAGGACTTGGGTGCCAGAAGACAGAGGAGTTTTGGCTGCAGGATCGCTTTAGAAGAGCAGATCCCTGAGCTCCCTCCAGCAGTGTGTGACTGAGGGCAGCTCTCCCTGGGGGAAGGCAGGAGGGAGGATGGAGGATCCTGTGCTGAGCCTGGAAGCTCTGCCTGGCTCCTGGAGGGACACGGAGGACACACAGCTCCTGCTGTCAATGCCATGTGTGGCAGGGGCACACTTCCCATTTGTTCTGGCTCTTGGAACAGCAGGCCCTTGATTCCCTTGGTAGAGCTCATCTGTGCTTCTCTCTGGCCTCCTCCTCTCCTGTGCCAGCCACGTGCCCCCAGCCCATGGGCTCTGCTGTTGTTGTTGGCTGCTGGTTCCACTGGCCTCAGCTCATTGCATCTGTTTGGATTTGCTGTGCCCTGCATTCAGCCATCCCTTCAGAGTTTATTGAGGGTTTCTAAGCGTCAGCTCCGAGTGGTCACCGGCGGCTCCTTCCTCCCAGGCCGTGCACCAGCTGCAAATTAATTGCTCCCCTTTCTTCCCTCTCTCACTCCCTCCCCATCTCACCGTGTGGCACTTGTGATTTGCAAACTTTGTGGGAACACTTTGGGATCAATCCCAGCTCTCCCCTGGGTGAAGGTGTGAGGAGAGCTTGGCCACCTCTTGCAGGGAGGCTGGGGATTACACCAGAGGCAAAGCTGGCCCCTCTCCTGCACATCTGTGCTGGGAAAGCCTTTCTCTGATTGCTCTGTCCATCTGCTGGCCACTGGCCATTCCTCACCATTGGCTACTGCCCCATGCTTTGTCCAGTCTAACTTCAGTATCCTGGGCACTGGGGCTCAGGCACTTGCTCTGGCTGATCAGCGCCAAGAAAATTCCAGCTTCTTCATAGGCTCCGCAAACATGGAATCATAGAATCACAGAGTCATAGAATCACAGAACTACAGAATCATAGAATCATAGAATCAATCACGGAGTCATAGAATCATAGAATCATGGAATCATAGAATGACAATCATAGAACCATAGAATCACAGAGTCATAGAATGACAGAACTACAGAATCATAGAATCACGGAGTCATAGAATCATAGAATTATGGAGTCATAGAATCATAGAATCATGGAGTCATAGAATCATAGAATCACAGAGTCATAGGATCATAGAATCACAGTCATAGAATAATGGAATCATAGAATCATAGAGTCATAGTAGCATAGAATCACAGAATCATATAACCATGGAGTCATAGAATCATAGAATTATAGAAGCATAGAACCACTAAAGTTGGAAAAGAACTCCAAGATCAAGTCCTCATGCCAGGAGGTTCTGTTTCCTTGGTGCTCCTCTGGAACTGCCTAGTGCCAAACAGAATTTCACTTCATACTGTGAGATGTCGCATTGAGAGAAAAAATAAAAATAAATGGTCATGCTCACGAGCCTGAGCAGGCTCCTTCCGCCCGGCCTTGCCTGCTTCTCTGGGCTACAGCACTTTGGAGACTGGGCTGCCTTGAATCATGAGCCTGCCCTGGCTCTGAAGTGTTGTGTTGCTTAATGACTGATGATAATGTCTCTGTATGTAGGCTTGTAGCCTGGCTATCCATCTTTAAATTTCAAAATCTTTCCTCCTCAGCCATTACCTCCACCCCCGTAATCATTCCCGTTGCTCTTCTCTGAATTCTGCCTCATTTGTCCTTGTTTAAAGGTAGAGCACAATCAAACCAGCCAGTCTGGGAGCCTGGGTGGGGACTAAGGTCCCAGAGGGGTCAGGACTGAGTTTGGAGAGGGGCTGAGGCCTCAGCAGGGTCTGGGATGAGGTCCAAGAGGGGTCCACCTTCACTCCTTGGCCCTGAGCTGCCCTGAGGTCAAGAAGGTTCATCAACAGCCCCTCCAGCTGTGTCAACATCAGCAGAGCTGGGAAGAAAGGTATTTCTCCAAAGCTTTATGAGGACAGAGGCTGTAGGCTGGAAATGCTTCCAGCATTTAACCTGCCTGTGCCTGTATGTGCTCACCTCCCCCCAAAAAACCATTGCACAGAAATGGCTCAGTGTTTTTAGCGAGGTCTGCCTGCCCACAGGAGCTCTCAGCAGAGGATGCTACACCTGAGCTCAGTGACACAGATAATGGCACAGTTTGCCAGGCAGGGACATGAAATAAAACATGGAAAGAGAGTCCATCTCTTGGGAGGTCTCTGATCCATCCTGCTGCTTGCAGCAGGACTGTTGGCAGTCAGATGTGGCTTTGGCCAAGTCTTGAGAATCCCACACCTCTGTGACCCAGCCCAGGCTGCACCGCCCATCCAGGAAAGGCATTTGGTGGCTTTGGCCAAGTCTTGAGAATCCCAGACCTCTGTGACCCAGCCCAGGGCTGCACCACCCACCTGGTAGCATTTTTTCTAACAGCCAACCTGAGGCCTCCACCTGCAGCCATCACCTCTTGTTATCCCATCCACAGACCTCACAGGTTAATGACACTGGGCTGTGCTCTAGAGTGATAACTTTCTGTTTTAAGGTAAAAGAAAGCCAAACTGACTCTCAGTGTGTAAAGAAAGGCCTCCTCCCACCCATATCCAACTCACCATCGTCCATCAGCTGCGGCTGCCGTCGCTGCTCTAGACCATGGCATTGCTCCTGTGCAAAGACGGGGCCTGGCAGCTCTGCTAAGCCCCCAATTTTTTCTGCCTGGAGTAAGACTGGCACTTTTTCATCCTAGCAGGAGAACCGTGGTATCCAAATTAAGCACAAGCTGTAGTGTTTGAAGTCTGAGCAATGAGCTTTCCTTGGCAATGGGTGGGTTTCTATCATGGGGGTAGGGAATTCCTCGTCTGCCCTTGATTTCACTCCCAGGCAATTTCTGTTCCATGTCCTCACCTCTGTTCATTTGATGGGCTCCAGTGGGATAAGTGGACCACAATTAAAGGCACAGTTAGGGGAAATGGCCAAAATATTTGATCGGAACTTATTTAAATGGAAAGATTGTCCTTTTTTAATAAATAAGTGGAGTTGGCATGAATTCAATTTGACATTTGCCATATTCTGCAGAATTATGAGCATTCACTTTTTTTTCAGAAACTGTATTTAAACAGAATGCTTTTGGTCGATGACAAATTTTGAAGAGTTTTGGAGAAGGTTTCAGTAAAAATAGACAATGTGTGTTAGCAAACAAAAATCAGGGGGCTTGTGAACTTGCTGGGAGACCTTGGGTGGGTTCATGGGCAACGATTCCAACCATTTTTCAACTCAGGAAAGCTGATTTGAAGAAGCTACTGAACTCCTTGCGACCATTATTGTTCGGACAAAGAGGAATGGCTTCAAACTGAGAAAGAGTAGGTTTAAATTAAATATTAGGAAGAAATTTCTCCCTGTGAGGGTGGTGAGGCCCTGGCACAGGTTTCCCAGAGAAGCTGTGGCTTCCCCATCCCTGGAAGTGTCCAAGGCCAGGTTGGATGGAGCTTGGAACAACCTGGGATAGTGGAAGGTGTCCCTGCCCATGGCAGGGAGTGGAATGGGAAGATCTTTAAGGTCCCTTCCAACACAAACCATTCTGTGATTCCATCATTCTCTGATTACTCAGATACCTTCAGTTCAACCCAGTGCCTCTGGACAGAGAGGATCTTGTTCCTGCCAATAGGTAGGAAAATGTTTGAATTTCCTCAGTCTCCCCAGCTCCAAATAATAACTTCCTGTAAATTGCATCAAATATCCTGCAGAAAGCAGCTCTTGCCAGCTCCTGCCATGGGCACGGAGGCCCAGCAGGATGGGGAATGTTGATGTGTGGTGCTATAAGCAGAGGGCACATGTCTGGAGCCAGTTGTTTGGTCTGTATGTGCACACCTGGCCCCAGAGAGCCATTTCCTCTCCTCGTTTCACTCTTGTCTCCTCCATGTTCTGAAGGAAGGATTTCTGTCATCTCCAGCCCCAGGACATGAGGTATCCTAATCTCTCAATTTAAAAAACCAATTAGCTCCATCCACCAATGCAAAACCTCCTGACTTCCGTCCCAGCAGCATCAAAACTCTTCCATCTGCAGGTAACTTGGAGATCTTGCTTAGCAGCTGCACTTGGTTTTGACAATTTCTTCCCGTATAGTGGCAAACTGGACAGGACTGAAGTGGCACTGCCGTGCTGCCAGGTCCTGCCAGGAACAATCTGCTTACACTGCCTGTTGGAGCCTCTCCCACTCAGTGTTTGAGCACATCTAATGTCAGCAGTCAGGACATAGCCCCCAGCTGCCTGAGTGGTGGGGCTGTCAGTGCAGGCTTTTCTCTGAGAGCTTCCCAAAGACCTCATTGAAATCCTTCTCTGTGGACACACTGACCCCTTTGGCAACACCTTCCTTCCCATCCCTGTGTGATGTGGTGCTGTGGAGGTGAGAAGCTGAACAGTCAGTGACGAGTAAAACAAAGAACCGTGGCCACAAGTTGGGCTTGAGCCACTCTGGTTAAAAAATGGTTTTTATCTATGTGGGTGTTTCTTCCCTGGACAGGTCACCAGAGAAGTGGTGCTCTCAAGAAGCAGTTAGGACAAACCACAGCTGATCTGGTGTAGCACGGGCCAGAGTCCACGGGCAGACTGGAGTAGAAATCTTCAGAGGTCACTCCCCATCAACATTTCCTTGTGTCTTTGATAGATGTGGATGGAGAAGCCATTGGTTTCCCTTTTACTCAGTAACAAATCTTAGGTGCATCCTTTTCCTTCATTGTCTCCTTGCCTTGGTCCTCTCTTGGATTTCAGCCCCTTTAGAGACCTTGTTTGTGCAAAATGTCGAAATTATATACGTAGATCACAGAGTAACTGATTTACCATGATTTAGGCATGTTCTCAGCTTCAAAGTGTGTGAGAATCTCTCACACTGGGCCCAAAAATGGGCTGGTCCTCAGCTCCCACCAGACTCGACCTGGAAACAAAGGGCATTGGAGAAACCCTTCAAGAAACCTTAAGGTACTGGATTTGCTCAGCAGATATTCTTTTCCCCTTCCCTCTTGAGTGAAGTGTGGCCAAACAGCTGGGTCAGGGACAGACATGGCATGAGGCAAAGGGGGACTGGAGTGCCCCATGCTCCACAAAGCCACGGGTTACCCCAGGTGGTTTCTCACCCCCCAAAGCTCCTTACCTAAACCACAACTTGGAGTCTGAGCTCCTTTTACAGCCAGAGGTGGAGCTGTCCAGTTTCCTCTGCTGAGAGAAACTGGTCTCCGAGGAGATGTTCCCCTTCCTCACCGGGGAGATCAAATCACTTAGAAAAAAACTGCTGTCACTTAGACAGCAGCTTCGTGTGATCACTTAAACAACAAACTTTTAGTTTTCTGAACTCAGAAGGGAGACCCACATGGTCAGGGCAGCAGAACAAGACTCCCCAGCTATTGGGTAAGACCAGGGTGGGATCTGTCTTTGGCCATGCTGTTTTCTGCTGGAGGGTGGGTGGACTTGGACAAGCAGGTGTTGGATACGTACTTCTGCCAGCTTCCTTGGGAACTCTGGTTGTGTCTTATCAAAGGCCAGTGGTCTTGCACAGCTTTCCAAATCCACCTTCCATCCAACAGCCCCTTTGTGTTGTCCCACCTCCTCTGCTGACAGTTCAAGGGCTCCTCCTGCTCCCTGCTGACTCCTGTATCTTTCTGGAGACCTCTTCAGCAAGACATGTCAGCACTGAGGTCCAGCTTTCCACAGGGGATGGCAGGAGATAAGAGAACGCAGTGACTGCTGCACATCCCCCTCATTGATATGCAGCATGTCCTGACCCTCTGTGCTCCGATTTTTATTTGCTGAGACACTGTAAAAAAATGCTGTGAGAAAAGTCCAGCTCCTGACCATGTGAAAATGGCACCTCCTTGCTCAACCCAGCAGCTCCCCTGTGCATCAGCCTGAGCTGATGTGGTAATGACAGGGATAAAACCGTGCTGCCTGGCATGACTCACAGCTCTGCAGAGCCGGGCTGGCTACAGAGGAGGGAGCTAGCAGGATGCATTTTCTGCGGAATCGTCAAAAAGCGCATCCTGCCCTTAGCACACGTGCAGAGCCTGGCACAGGCCATGGAGCAGCCGTGCTCCAGTGGGCACAGAAAAGAGACTGGCTCTTTTCCCTTTTACACCCATCCTTCCCATCTTGGAAGTGAAGGAATGGTGGCAGGGGTGGGAAGCAAGGACTAGAAATCCTTGCTTCCCATCCCGTGAGGATGTGGGCTGGGATACCCTGGGGAGGACTGGGATGACATGGGTCACAAAGGCAGGGTGTGCTCCCCAGCAGGTCCCACACTGTTGGAGAGAAAGAGGAAGGTTTTCCAGCCCTGGAGCTGCACACAGCCTGGTCCTCCCTTTGTGCAGCCATGCAGCCACAAAAGGCTCTCTCTGTGCTTTACTCTCTCTTATATGGCCAGTAAGGGATAATCACCATGGATTGGTCTCACCACAGAACTCAGGCTCCCCTCTGGGAAAATAGCAGTGGTGCTTTGTGAGCGTGACTGTTCTTTCCAGCTGTCTGAGGTAAGGTATAAAGAGGAACTCTAGCTCTTCTGTAAGCTGTGGGGAAGCATGGCCAGGTAGCAGTCATTTCCAGTGGGAAACATCTCCAAGAGACCCGGAGAAAGACTCAGGAGTCCTGTAATCAGACAAATTCGTGATATCTAGGGTTGTTGAGGTTACTGACTTTCAACTCTGCATCCTAAGGCAGCATCTGCAGGAAAATGGCATGACTAGACCTTTACAGGAGACTCAGAGGGCAGCAAAGGGCTGAGCAGGTGTTCAGTGAAGTCAGTTTTTATCCCAGAGAACCTTTTGTACGGGTGGTACAAGCAGTGGAAAAAAATCAGAATCCAAATTTCTTAGTGAGCTGATGGGATGGCAAAACATCTGTTAGCTGCAGGCTGCATGGATTTGATGTGGGATCCCTGCAAACTGGAAGTGGGAGGCACCCTGGGTGAGAGCAGCTGTGAGAGTTCACAGCTCTGATTGGCAGGAGAGCGCAGGAGAAAGTCAATGGGCTTGGGAGACTCCTATGGCCTCAGAGAACAAGGAGGGGACATCCCAGGGGTTGAGGGGGACAGAGAGGAGGGCTGCTGGCACTTCCTTACAGAAATGATCCTTAGCACACAGGTACAAAGACAAGCATGGAAACACAGCAAACAACCAAAGCAGCTGAATCCTGAACTGCTCACTGAGCTGAAACTCGGGAAGGAAAAAACAAACTGCATAACTACAGCCAAGGAATGGATAAAGAAGAATATGAAAACATGGGTCAAACTCAGAAAGGCTGAGGCTCAAGAAGAGGCACAGCCAGCCAGAGGACAGGACAGCAAAGCCCCTCCTGCCTGCCTGGGCACATGTCTGTCCCCTGTACTGAGAACCCTTATGGGCGAGTTCATGAGCCAGTTCTGTATTCCAGACTCCTGGGTGTTCACAGTGGGACTTGTTGCCCACCTCTGCCAGGTCAATAGTGCCACCCTGGACTCACTCCAGAGCTCTTTCAGGACCCTGAGGCTGAGATGGGACTCTGCTTGGTGCAGACCTGAATGGCAGTGTCATCCAGCACAGTGCAAGGCTATGTCTGCCGAGGGCTACCTGGTGCACCACCTGGAAGTGGTTCAGCTAAAACCTGACTCAGACCCCATCTGGATGCTTGGAAATGAGTTTTGGTGGGTGAGACCGGCTGACTGCTGAACGCTTGTGCAGAGCTGTGTGTAAGTCAGTGCCGACCCAGAAAACTGGCAGGAGAGTGGCAGTGATGCTCCCTTCTGGCTCTGCTTGCATCTCTTTCTGTTTCGTTCAGGATTACGAAGCTAAGTCCCATTTTATATGAAATAAGGAGATCTGAGCCATATGTTGTGCAGGTTCAGATCACATCTTGTGGCACAGATCTGCAGGGAAACTTCCGTGAGTCTTGAACCAAATCGGTCGTCTCCAGGTGGAGGTTACATCTTGTGGGAGAGGCAGCTCGAAGATAAACAAGGTCAGAGAAAGGGTGACAGAAACAGAGCCAGCACCAGGTGATCTTACACAGCCCACCAGCCTTCCTGCTGCCCCCACAATGCCACCAACTCCTGGGACACAAGTGCTGCCAGTTCTGCCCCAGGCACTGGGGAAATGAGGCACAGGCGAGGTAAATGACTCAGCCCTTCTTCAGGACATCTAAGTGAAGCAAAGGTCTCCTGGTATCCATCCTACACTGAAGGGTAGCACTCTTTAGGCTGCTTGCTCTTCCCTCCAGCCTCAGTCTGTCTCTCCCTTTGGATCAAAAGAAGATTTTCAGGGGAAGATGATCCTGATGGACCTATTTCTGTATGTGGCATTTCAGAGCCCTGAGAAGTTTTCATCCATGGCAGACAGAAAGTGCTGCCCCAGGCACAGGGAGGCTTTGTGGGCTGAAGCTTTGTGGGTGCAGTGGGTCTGGCTGGGATGAAGCTCATTTTCCTCCCAGCAGCCCGTATGGTGCCGTGTTTTGGATTGGTGACTAAAACAGTGTTGATAACACACTGGTGTTCTGGTTAGTGCTGAGCAGTGTTTGCATTGTGCTGAGGATCTCTCTGTTTCCCATTCCACCCCCAGGCATGAGATTGGGAAGGTACAGAGCCAGGACAGCTGATCCCAGCTGACCGGAGGGATATTCCAGACCATATGATGGCAGCAATAAAAGCTCAGGGAAAGGAGGATGAAGGGCTGTTCGTGGTTATGATGTTTGTCTCTCCAAGTATCCATCATGTGTACTGAAGCCCTGAACTGCAAGGAAGCAGCTGGACATGTGCCTGCTGATGGGAAGGAGTGAATGAATTCCTTATTTCCCTTAGCAGGCACACAGCTTTGTTTCTTTACCTCGACCCACGAGTTTTCTCACTTTTGCTCTTCTGATTCTCTTCCCCATCCTGCTGTGGGGAGAACACAAAATGAGCAGCTCTCTGGGTGCTGAGCTGCTGGCCAGGGTCAACCCACCACAATAAAATATGCAGCCTTCAGGATGAAAAAACAGACTGATGTGCCAAGACCACAGCAAGCGCTGTCGTCCCTCTTTCAGGGAAGGAGAGCTCCGGGGTGGCATCTGAGGTGGGGTAGACAGGCCGAGTTCCTCAGGTCTGTGCTGGACTCTTGAGCCTCAGGTGCCCACCACGTTCCAGCTGTCCATGAAGGGATCATTTGCATCAATGCCATGTGTTTATCTATCTGCCCTCAGCTCCCAGGAGCCTGAGGACTATTGAGCTGTGTCATTGGGGATGGGAGACACGTGCAGGGTGTGCATTTCTCCAGGATGAGCCTGGGAGCTGCTTGGACATGAGGATACAGATCAGCTCTGTTGTCCCCACATCAAAAATCACCCTGGGCCTTCTTTACCCTCCTCCCCACCCAACAATGCTGATGAAAACCAAGAGCAAGTGGTGTGTTACCTGAGAACACGGCTTGCTCAAAGCCATCGATGCATGGACTTTTGGGTTATGGATTTTCACATGCAAAGTGCCACCGATTTCCTATGGATCGATGGGAAGAAGCCAAGCAAAGAGGAAAACGTCCAGAAAATGATTTATCAGCCTTTGTCACTCAAACAATATCTCCCTATTCTCCGTGGGGTATTTGTTCAGCTTTAATACAGTGACAGTGCTTTACGTGTTCCGGGGAAGTGCAGGTCCCTTGCAGAGGGCAGAAATCTGAGCTTTCCAAGTACCTCAAGGGCTGCTCTGGGAATCAGAAAGGATTTTGTTTTCCAGCTCTTGTGATGTGTTGCAGCTGCCCACTGACTTTTTTGTTTCCATCCTTGGCACGCGGGAGAATTTCATCACCACACTCTTTATCATGGAAACATGTCATTCAGTGGCATTCGTACATACTGTTCACATCAAATCAGAAGGTTGGCTCGAACCCCTGCAGAGATGGGACCTTTCCAATTGAACCTGCCTCCATAGGTTTGGTGCCGGGCTGAACGCAAAGCCAGAAGGAGGCCGGTTTTTTTCAGACAGGTTTTCAGAGACGACAGAAGATGCATGGAAGCCTCCCAAGAACCGCCCACCCCATGAGATGTTCACCATTCAGGATGTTGGCAAACTTGTCAGATCAGAAGGTTGTGCAAGATGCCAGCCGCTCAGGGCCAGAAGTGTTCGTGAAGTTTTGGGGACTGTCAGATTTTCGCTGAAGAGCTACCTGAGGCAGCCGTATGGCCCAACACCAAGAGCTGAATTGAATCTAGGTCTTCCTCAGGATCTGACGCTCGCTGCTCTCTTTCCCTGCTTGGGATTTGGAAAGCCAGACCTGGAACAGGATGTGATTTGTTCATGTTGGTCTGCGTGATGCCAGCTGAGGCTACTGGCAAATCCTGCTCGCTGAAAAATTATCTCATGTAGATGAGGGTCAGATGATTAACTTTGATGAATCTTGCCACAGCTGAAATTACTGCCAGTGCTAGGTATGAGAAGGAAACATTGGCAGAGCTGTCTCCCTGCCATGGGAAGGATCTCTTTTTCTCCTGGAAAGTAAAGCAGGGGTGCTGTAGCTGCTTTAGCTGGACTTCTCAGCCTTGATGAGAGAGAAGAGTTTAGTTTCAGACCTGCTTCAGAGTCTTTCCTTCTGAAGTACTTACACAAATGAAGAGTTTTTCTTGGGGAAAGAGTCCCTGGAGAAGAGATTTTCATCTGGAATAAACAGGACAGCGGATGGCATTTCACAACAAATTCACCAGCTGCCATGTGTGAGGCAAGGGCAGTGGGGATTGGGTGGGGATTGCTGCATTTGATCATGGGGTTTTTCCATCTGTTCTGCCACCCAAAAAGTGCCCTGGCACAGGAGCTCCCTCTGGGGCTGTATCACAGTGAGGGATTGATAAGCCTGGGGGATGTGCTTTGTCTGCCAGCCCCCAAGGCCCATGGCTGTCCCCAGCTCTGTGGAGGCACCGGGGGTGCTTTGGGAGGCCAGCACGAGGGCACGTGTGGGGGATTTCTTGGTTAAGGTGGCAGCCCTGTGCAGTTACCATGGAATCCTGGGATATCCTGAGCTGGAAGGGACTCACAAGGATCATCCAGTCCAACTCCTGTCCCTACACAGGGCATCCCAACAATCCCACCCTGTGTCTGAGAGCATTGTCCAAACACTCCTGGAGCTCTGGCAGCCCTAGGGCTGGGCTCATTTCCTGGGGAGTCTATTCAGTGCCCCACCACCCTCTGGGGAAGAACCTTTTCCTGATATCCAACCTAAATCCCCCTGACACAGCTCCAGCCATTCCCTGGGTCCTGTCCCTGGTCCCAGAGAGCAGAGATCGGAGCTGCCCCTCAGGAGGAGCTGCAGCCCCTGGGTGGGTCTGACCTCAGTCTCCTCTGCTCCAGCTGGACAGGCCAAGTGTCCTCAGCTGCTCCTCATGTGGCCCCTCTGGGCCCTTCACCACCCCCATGTCCCTCCTCTGGACACTCTCAGTTGTCCCCAGTGAGGTTTGGGGAGGGTGAAGGAGGCTCCTGACCACAATCAGGTCATGTTTGAAAGATGCAAACTTACGAGGCAAAGCGAAAGCTGTGCAAGGCCACCAGCACAGCACCCAGCAGGGCACAGCCACCACAGAGCTCCCACCGGCCTGCAGGGCCCTGGAAGCCGGCGCTGTGGTGTTGCCTTTTCCCCCAGCCTGGAAAAGAAACTCAAGATCATTTTGGCAAGGAGGGGATATAAAAGGGGATCTTTATTTTGAAGGTCTTCAGGAGCAGTTATGGAAAGGTGTCCATAAAAGCCCCCGCCTTCTCCAGGGGTGAGGACATATTTATAGCTTTTAGGAAATTAGCATAATTGATTAAAAGCACCAATAAGGAGAACAAGTGGTGATTCAATTCCCCCCAGGTCCAGTCCCTCTTCTGGAACCCCCCTCTCAGCCCTGGCTGTGCTTTGTTGATGAAAATGTACCTCAGAGTTGTTCTGGGCCTTGGTTCCCAGGAAGAACCGAGATAGGACAGGGCCTTGCACCCCCAGGGCTTGGAGCTCTGGGATTTGTTTTGTCTTTCTGCTTAGGGAAGGGCTATGGAAAGGTACTGGAAAAACCAGCTATTAATACAGTAGGCTACAGAGCTACAAATATGTGTGCAGAGAGTACAGAGAACATAGAAAAGAAAAAAGGCAGAAACCAAACGGCATCAGTGGCAGGGGCTTGAACTGCAGCCACGCCGAGGCTGCTGCTTGTCCTGCAGCCCTTGGCTCCCTGTGACAGCCAGGAGGGCCACCCGAAGGGCTGCACCTGAAGGAGTTCATGCAGTGGTAGCAGCAGCAGAAGGTGTCACAGGTTGCTGTGGGATGTCCCAGTGCCTTGGAAGCTTGGCCTGCTTGTGGGCCCACAAAAAGAGCAGGGCTGATGCCTTTAAGTTGTAGCTTTTGTATTTTCCAGACCAGTACTGCTTTGGTGTATAACTCTGAAACTCAGCCTGTCAGCTGCTGTTCTCCCGTTTTATTCAGACAAAACAATTTCTCTCTAGGCCCAAAATCCAAGGACACTTTATTTTCTCAGGCCCCCAAAAATGTAAACAACAGTGAACAACAGGGAAGGGGGGAGGGGGCAAACTGGAGAAGTGAGACTCCACTACCTGAAGCTGTAATTGGACAATTAACCTCTGATATACAAATGGTCCAAACTTATATCTGTTAAAAAAACCCATGTGGGTCATCCATCTTTGTGAGACTCCTGCACTGCCCAAGGTGTACCCTGTGAAGGCCTTTCAATAAAAACCTCCTTTATTCTTTTAACTCTGTCTAGCCTCTGTTCCAGGCAGCCTCTTCAGGGCCATGGCTCAGGGGAGCAGAGAAAGGCAACGTGCACTGGCTGCAGCCAAACACAGCCGGGCTCTCACGGCTTTTTGTTAAACATCAACCACATTTTGTGATGACACTGATCAAATTCCCATCCACTTGCCTCACTAAGGGCACCTAAAGCAAGAGCAGAGAGACAGATGAGCCAGTCACAGGTTTGCTTGCTGTAGCATGCCCGTTGCCAGTAGATTTCCATGCTTCCAAGAGCAAGCTCAAAGCTTAGTTCATTTTCTGGATAGAGGGATGCTCTACCAGATTTTCTGTGGCTGGAAATTGACTCATCCAAAACTTCCAGGTTGGGCATCCTTTGGAAAAGCAGGCTTCAGCTCAACTACGAGTTCACTGAGCATCACTTATGAAAGTTGGGGTGAGATGTTGGGCCCTGTTCTGAAAAAATCTGATGGGACAAGGACAACAACCTCCCCGAGCGTGCATAGCCTCTCTTACAGAAACCATGGCCTTACAACTGCTGATTGAGTGGGTGTTTTTCAAAGCAAAATGGAAAGAGCATCCATCCTGTGAAAGCAGTATCCCAACTACAGCCTGTGCTACACCTTTTACAATCAAACCAGCTGGATGAGGAGAGAAATTAATGGAGCAGCCATCCACCCCCAAATTCACATGCCAGAAACTTACTGATACTGAAAGGGATAGGGACACTGCTGCACAAATATCCCCAACAGAAACCAACCTGTCAGGGAACAGAGAGCAACCCACTGAAACCGTGTCAGAGACACGGCACTGATTGTGTCACCATCACTGATGGGAGACAGCTGTCCAGAAATAACAGCCCTGCTGAGCTCGGGAGAATGGCACACAGAGGACTCAGAGGAAGCTGAAGAGAAAGTGGTGAGTAATCCACAGCTTGTAACTCCAAGAGTCATTTAGAAAGGGTAAAGAAAGAACAGGGAAGCAAAATAGCTGCAAGGTCCCCAGTGCTGCTCAGTCATTAGAATACCTGACAGAAGTCTGTTTACATCAGCACAGAGATGTGCCTGCATCCCAAGTGAATGAGATCCCATTGCTGTAGCTCTTGTCCCTCTCTAGCTTTCCTCCAGTGTCTGATCTTCACTCATTACAGTGTGGCAGCCATAAGCACTGATGGACCAGGAACTGTTTCTTTCTTTAGTTTTTGGAGGAATCTGTCCTTCCTCAGCATGCACTTAATAAACACTAATGCTTGTGATTGCTCTGACCCAAGCTGCTGTCCAGGGCAAGGAAGCACGGGTAGAAGAGGGAAGGAAGAGAGGGAAAACCAGGCTGTGTGGACTTCAACCATCTTTGAACTACCCTGGCTTCTGTTTGGTAACTGAGGTCAATCTCTGCCTGAAAGGGCCCTCTCTGAATGCACAGGATGGATGGTGGAGAAATCTGATAGACAGGAGGTGAGAGGAGTGTTCCCAGTTTTGGTTTGTGAATGAACAAGACACCAAGCACCAGAGAGCTGTCACTTCCCAACATCCCACCCTGACAGGGGGATGAGACAAGAGAAATGTTCAAGCAATGTCTTACATTGTCTGGACACCCACTATGGAGACAACACAACTAATGACCAGGCACATCTCCCTGGCTCAGCCATTCATCAGGGTGGAACTGTGATCATTTCCCTGCTGGGTTTCCACTCTCACACTGCCTTTAGTCCCTCCTCTGCTTACAGGGACCATTCCCAAGGGAAGGGAGCAGATCATTCAGCCCCCACCACCTCCTGAGTTCTCACTGTCAGTGCTGAAGTTCCCCTGGGGTTTCCCATATCATACATGCCAACAGCACTGGTGACAGATCTGCTCACTCATTTTGTAGAGGTGTTGTTGTAGAGGTTGTTTGTCAGAGTCCAGCCTAGATCTCAGTCAAGGCCTTTATGTGACACTAAAAGTAATAATGGAAAAAATCTCGGAACAGAAAACAATGCAGAATGAGAGAAAGTGATGTGGAAAGTGAGAGCTGCTGGAAATGATCCTGAAGGAACCTTCTTCTATTAGAAACGGGAGCAGTGCCGCTGGGGAGGCAGCATCTCTCATCAGCTTCCTGGGGCAGGGGGAAATACATCTGTCCCAGGCTGCTACTGGCTTCCTGGAAATGCAGAGTCATTAATAACAACCGGTAACGAGGGATCTGGAGAGGCTGCTCCTGCACAGCTGTGCCTGCAGCACTCACACAGCAGCTCTGCCTGAGACAGGAGCGGCAGGAGCCAGTCCAGCCTGGAGTATCAGCAATTCTTTAACCACTCAGGTGGGAAATGGGGAAGGGACATGGTGGAGCACACCACAAACACAGCCCATCCACTCACCTCTGCCTGGCAGCAGGCAAATCCCCACAGATTTGCAGCACAATGAGAGGGAAAACCAGTGAGGAGCCCATTGTGCATAGCAGCAAGGACAGAAGAGGATGAGGAAGCTGCAGCCATGGCCACACAAAGGCCTGGCACAAAGTCCCAGCATCTAGGAGGAGAAATGCTACTGGAGCTTGTGCTTGAGCTCATGGCTCTCCCACTGGGGCAGGACCCTGGTGAGCAAATATGGTGATGGCAAAGGATGGGACATACTGAGAAGAGAAGGTGTGATGCATGGGAAGGTCAAAACCAGTGCCTTTGGGATGAATTAATAGCTCTTCACCCCTTTGCCCAGCAGAAGGTGGTCCTGCTGGCACGGCAGGAGGAGATCAGCAGCTGCTGAATGCCCAGTGCTCTGGTCCAGTCCCTGTAGGAGCCCAGTGGCCCCTGGGCTGCTGAGTCCACACTCACCCATGAGGACCCAGTGCCCTGAAGTGCTGACAGGGCCACAAGCCCAGTGCTGTGCTGATGGGACCCTGGCAGAACAAACTTGTGTGGAAGCACTGCAGAGACTGACAGACGTGGCTGAGTCACCCATCCCAGCCGGCCACAGCCATGGCTGGAGGTCGCCTCTTCCAGGCTGCAGCTTTGTCACTCTCCATTATTTAATTGATAATTTATCATGCCATTCCAGACAGAGACGAGTTCCCGTTCGTGCCACTGTTTGTTCCCTGTCACATAGTCAATTCCCCAATCCAATACACCAGTTGTACTCTTATTTTATGAACCATACCTTAGGGCCTAATTAATGCAATTAATCAAACTTTTACTTAGGCAGGCATATCTTCATTTCTCTGCTGACTGTCTGCTTGGACAGCTGGGTGTGTTGTCTGCATAGTATTCATCATCTCAAGCCATTACAATGCTCTGGAGTGCACTGAAGAGTACGGGGAGGGGAGGGGACTGTTGGTGACTGAGCATTTCTGATCAGGTTGCAAATACAGACACCAAGGGCAGATCCTGCTCTGTCTGAAGCCAGGCACCGTGAGGGGAAAATCCAACAGCTCAGCACCAGGCATCTGGGGTAATGCAGAGGTTGGACATAGAAGGGGCTTCATTAATGTTACTGAGGGACATCAGTGGCTTTGCAGGTCACTCCCCACAGCAGAAGAAAATGTAATGATAATTGGAGGTGTTAGCCCGGAACATGATGGTGATTTTGTGACTAAAAGGCTCATGAAATTAAGTAAAATGACAAACTGGACAATTTCCTAAGAAGCCATTTCACATCAGATGTCCCAAAAGATCACTTGCACAGGACCCAAGTGACCTTTCCTATAAAAACAAATAGCTTTATGCTCTCTAATTATCTGTAAGAATCTAGAAAGTGACTTATAAGAAACCAAAACATTGTCATCTTTCATCCCATCCTAAAAATAATAAATAAATGACACTGTGAGGATAATCTTTCGAAGTGTCTTGGAAATGAAGTGAATACTTGGCTGAGTTGTGACTCAGTGATACAGTGGACCTTGATGGAGCCATGGCTATCAATAAACTATGTCCAGCCCTCAACCTGGCATCCAAAGATGATGGGACAAGGTTATCTGCCACATCTGTGAACACTTTAAAATGTGTCAGGACTCACCATTGTGTTGAGTGCTTATCAATCAGATACTCTTGAAAGCACTGCCAGGAAATACTAACACCAGAGATCACAGACTCGGGGATATTTATAGTGTTTCCCCAAAACTGGCATCAATTCCACTGTCAAAACAAGAGTAAAAAGAGCTCTTTCCGTAGCTGGCAAGTTGGAAGGGAGAACTTTAAAGAGCCAAGCACAGGAGAGCCGTAGCTAAAACCAGTCAAAGTGTGTCACATCACCACAACATCTCAAGGACTGTGCCCTGTAACGTGGCAAAACTGACAGTGGGACATTTAGTACAGAAGTGACAGCTCCAGGCCCAGGACATCTGCTGTGACAGCATCTGGACCCAGCCTAGCAGTGTGGCACTTCTTGACACTTCAGTGGTTTAAAATAGGAAAGTAAGACCTGCTGTCTAGGTATGGAAAGGGCCAAACTGGTGTCCACTGATCATGGAAAAGCCACTGGTCTCTGCATTAATTTGTTGTTACATGGTTTTGTCCTTTGCAAAACAGGATAGGCATGCAGAGTGTGTTTGACAACATCACTGCTGCCTCGATAAACCTAATGAGCCATGGATGGAAATCCTTCAAAGACTAAAAATACAAAATACACCTCTCAGATTTTTTCTGACCACCACCAGTGGTCCCTTTGGGCTGGACCAGCTCTGGTTTTCATGGACAGGAACATTTACCTGCTCCTGCAATAGAGTTTACGCTCACCAAGCAGCCCTGCCTGTGACTGTGTGTTTGTGAACATCTCTGAAATACAAGTGTTAGAACTGGGAGGACAAGGAGAGGTGAAATATCTGTAACAGACCACAGATTAAGAAGAGGAGGTCCTTGAAACATCACTTTCCAGAGCTTTAAGAAGCTGCTCCAGATTTTAAAAGGAACTTTCTAACTCTCAGTCCATTGTGGCACCGTGAATTTCTGGGATAAACTGTAAATATGTATCTGTCCCAGAGGGGTGGCTCAGGGACCTGCTGCTGTGTAGCTGTGGGACACATTTAAAAGCAGCCTGAGCTGACAGGTAAAGCCACACACAAAGCTGTACCAAGTTCATGAGAAGCTGAAGCAATTATTGCTCGCATTCAGCACTAATAAACCTGCAATGAGAAGCATTTAGCTAAGCCTAATTTTAAAAGATATACTGCTCTCTGGGAACTCAGTTTCTGCTCAGATTAAACACGTGTGACAGCAGTAGGATATAATGGTGATATCATACTACATCATTCCAAAGGAGCTTAAATCAGTCAGCACAGAGGCTCTGTCCATGCCTTGCCAGACTCCATGTGACCAGACACCCAAAAAGCTGTCAGAGCACTCTGAAACACCAGCATGGTTGCATTTCCCAGCAGTAATGGTAGATGACAAGGCTGGTTTTGGACAAGGAGATTTTATCCAATGCTTAGCATACAAACACAGAGGAACAACCACAACAAGATCTAGGCACTGGTGAGCCCACTGGCATTTCAATGGAAGCAGGAGCTGGAGACAAGCACTCGATATGGCCAAGGACAGCCCCATGCAGATGCCTTACAGGGAGACAGCAGAGGACAACCAAGCTTCTCTCTTGTTGTGTTTGAGGCTACACTATTTCTGCCTCTTCCTGTTCTTGTCCTTCACCTCTTACCTTCAGCTGGACCTGAAACCTGGTGGAAACCAGTTGGTTTTCCCTAGAGATGACAACTCTGATAGTTAGGGTGAGATTCCCCTGTTTTCACTGGTGGGCTCTCAGTCTGACAGGTACCTCCTTGAAGGCAGACACCCACTGTGATACAGCACCAGGAGTCTTGGCAAGCACATATTCCCTGCAGGGCTGTAGGAAGGATGTACAGGGGTATGTGGGAGTCTCTGGAATAACCAGCATCTCCTAACTCATGAGGCAGAGGGGAAATCTCCAGGAGTGGAGCTGTGCTGAGAGATAGCTTTGACTTTTCCTTGCTACTGCCAATAAATGATCTGTCTTTTCAGCTGCTTATTACCAGGCACACAGAAATCATCCACATAGCATGAGTGATTACATGATAGCAAAAGCCCAGCCCCACCTTGGGGAAGCCTTGCCACAGGTCCCACTTACAAAGGACAGGCGGGGATATTTCCAGCTATTTCTGTTTTCAGATGCTCTGGAAGAAATGAGCTGTCCTTACTGGAAACCACCTTGTGGCAGACTCACAAAGCCACACAGCTGCCCTGCTGCTCCCCAGCTTCCCCGCTCCAGGGGTTTATAAATCACCATCTGGCAAGAGAGGGGATGCCAAGGAGGGCACACCTTGGGGCCAGGGCTGCATCTCCACCCCAGTGCCATGGGAGCTGAACTCCTCACCAAGGAGGCAGCATCACTGCTGGTGGCTCAGGGATGCAGCAGAGGCAGAGCTGCTGTGGCAGCACCCCTGGTGCTCCCCACAGAGCTGATGCCAGCCCTGCTCCTGCCCTCACATGCTGTGGAACAGCAGTGGAGCTCAGACTGGTCCCAAAGGCCTTGGTGGTCTTTCCATCAGTTCGGCCAGCTCTGGCTCAGGCCCAGGGGGACCAGGTTTCCGATGACTCACAGGCCTGGCCAGGGTGAGCTCATAGGAAAAGTGGCCAATGTGGCCCTTTCCGTGAGGGAACACACACAGCAGGCGCCGGGCAGGACCTGGGTGCGGGCAGGGGCTGTGAAGGTGTCCCCAGGCTGGGCATGTGAAGGGAGCCAGGTGCTGCTGCTGCCTCTTGGCTCCGCTGCCTGCAGCTCCCCTGCAGCGTGGAAATGGCTCCCTTGGAGCATGCAGGGAACGCTGCATGCAGGGAAACAGGCAGCAGAGGCACGGGCTGGGGGAGTGCTGGCAAAGCTCCCCCGGAGCTCACAGAGTGACTGCCCTTGGGAAAGGTGACGTGAGATCCAGGGCATCCTGCCACACCACCCCAAACTCCTGATTCCTTACGGTCTCCCTGGTCATGAAGGAGTCCATCTCTTTCAGGGTGAAAGAGGGAGGCTCCTGCTGCATCTTGCCTGGCTGGGGGCAGCCATGGGAAGCGTGGCACATCCCTGCCACAGCTCCAAAGTGACAGCAGCATGTGCCAGAGGTGCCTGGCTAAGCCTGGCTGTTCCCCCGCACCCCAAGCACTGACAGCAGAGTCACCACGTCAGGCTGGGATGAAGTGCGTGTTTTTAGCCCACATTTCCAGGAATTTGATGCTTGACTGCCTCAGAGGGCTTTGGCCAAGGAGTGTGTTGCTCTCTGAAGAGCAGAGCTCAGTGGCGAAGAGGAGGTTGTACAGGAACATACATGATTTATGGACGAGCCTGACCAGACTCCTCCCTGTAGGACCCCTCCCTGGTACTGCTGCTCTTTCTAAAACCTTGCTGTTATTTTCTGTTTCTTCCCCTCTCATTTTGCCCACGAACCTCCCAGTCTGGACTTCCCCAGAGGGCCTGAGATGCCTGACACACAAAGCACGGTGCTTATGGACGGAGCTGCAAGAGCCGTGATCAGGAGGGAGCTGCATGAGTTCACCACTGCCTGGGGGCCAACACCCCGCGCCGAGAGCCCCTTCTCCACCCTCACGGTCTCCCCGCTGCCACTGGCGAGGCTGCAGTGCGGGAACATCTGTGCCACACGGCCAGCAAGGGCTCGGGGCTCACAGGGTCCCTCCGGCTGCCGGGGGAATGGCTATTTTGGCACTGCCCACGGAGCTGGGGGCGTGCCGGGGCAGGCACGGTGCTAGGCAGGGCTGCAGGATGGGGGTGACACCCTCTCTGCCGAGCCAGCGGGGTCGGGGGCCAGGCCCCGAGGAAATTGCCTGCCAAGGACTGCGGAGGGCAGGCGCCGCTCGCTCTCCATTAGCATTCCGCGGCACCGCCGCCGCGCGGAGGAGAACGCCACCCTCGTAAACACAAGGAGAGGAGATAAAAGCACTTAGCGCAGGCTGCTGAGCGAGACAGAGGCACTTCGGCTCAGGTGGCTGGCTCCTGGTCGGGCTTTTGTAGTCTGGCTGCAGCCTTCCAGCGCGGCAGGTTCGCGCCCCATCGCTCGGCGCGGCGGAGCCACGGCTACGCCTGAGCGGCACTGGCAGAAGTTCCCCAAAGGTTAATTGATGCTGCAGTGCTGCAGCCACCCTGGAGACAGCTGCCTGCCAGCAGCTTCGCCCTGTCAGCTCTGTGCCGGAGGCTCTCCTCCCTCCGCAGCATCCTTCCCCGAGGTGGATTTCCTCCCACCCGCGGGAGGCAGCCGCCGGGGTCTGCATCTCCCCCTCGGGCTCGGGGCTCCTTGGACGCCGCGCTGGGATCTCTCCCAGGACAGACAGCGCTGCCAGCAGCAGGAATCCTGGTCCCCATGCCCCCTCCTGCTCCTGTCCCTGCAGACAGCAGCCTGGCAGGCTCCGTGCCCGGCGTTCCTCGGCGGGAGGAGGGACACGGAGCCTCAAAGTCTGCATTGATGCTGTCCCCAGCTCACTGCGATGGTCTCCGCTCTCACATCCCCTGTCTCACGGGCAGGGGCAGCCCCCCTCTAGGAGCACAGCGTGATGCTGAAACCCGCAGCACATCCCCTGGTGATTCCAGAGGATGCAGAGCACATCAACAGCAGCATTTCACCCAAGGGAGGACAGAGGGTGGGATTCAGTGTGCAGCCCGTGGGGGTTCCCCCCCTCCCTTCAAACCCTCTGTATCCCCGGGGTGCCCAGGGACGAGGGGGTGCAGAGATCCTGGGCTGTGTGTCGGGGCAGCCTCAGAAGAGAGAAGCAGGCTGTGCATTTCTACTTGAGCAGCTGCCTGGGGGCACAGCACAAGCCTCTGGCAGGGAAGCCAACCATCCTGAGAGGCCATGAGACCAAACTGGGCGGCTCTGCCTTGGTTTGTACTGGAGCCACTATGTGGGAGGCCTCTCCTCAGCTGGATTTTCTAAAATCTCACATGATGTCAGCTTGTTTCCCTGTCTGCAGGCTTTAGAATTAAAAAAGACCCATCTCTGAGATGTCACCCCTGCTCAGTCAGTGTTTTAATTGTCCTGGACTCTGCCACCCTGTTTACCACCTCAGAGCTGTGAAATAAATCACACTGTCCTTTCTCCCTCAAATCAGAAGGTTCTTCCTTTGTTCTTCCCTCAGGGACCAACAGCTTTCACTTGTGAGGAGATAGTTATGCTACAAAGTCCTGTCCCCACAGCAAACAAGGTGGAAATTCAAAGCCCACTAGGATCTACATGATCCTGCTCATTTATACAGGCACAATGCCCTGGATGAGGGGGGTGTGACAGCACTGCCCCTCACCAGGGCTGTCCCCCTGTCTAGGAGCTCACAGCCTCACCCCCAGACAAGAGCCAGGCAGAAGATGAGCCACGATCCATGGCAGCCCAAAGCAAAACAAGCAACACCCCAAAAATATTACAGAAAACCATCTTTTGCATCATGGGTGTCCAAAACCAGAAGTGAGGAATAAAGACACTGGTGCATCAGCAGCCTCAGGGGCGTGCACAGCCACAGCCATCGCTTCCCATGACCCAGCTGTGTCCCTCCTCTGCAGGGCTGCCAGGAATGCTGGCACCTGCAGGGGTGGCTGTGGCCATGCCCAAGGGGGCTGTGGGGTGCAGGGGTGCAGTCTGGGATCCCAGGCACAGGGCCCCACTGAAAGACTTGAAGGGGAGTCTCCCTCAGCTTTCACATCCATGGCAGGTACAGAGCGTGGCACATCAGCTGGCACACAGGGCTTTCCAGTGTGGGCCAGCAAAGATGCATCCCTGGCTGGACAGGCAGATTCCAGCACAGGAAGTCCTTGGTGAGGGTGCTGAGGTGACAACGTCCCCATTCTGTGCCAGCCTCCTCTCAAGGAGAGATCCTGCTCACCCTCCCTCTGCTCTGTCCTGCTCTCCCCGGGCTCTGCAGCACAGCAGCCCTGGGACAGCCCGGCAGCCCTGGCCAAGTGGGATCAGAAACTCTGCAAAAGAGGCTTTGTGAGCTACACAAACACCAGCCAAGGAGCCGGTTTCTTTCTTCTCCTTTGTACTCTCAGAGCAATCTGGCAGGGACTGGGGCGTGCACGGACTGAGGGCTGCAGCTGGCGCTGGGAGATCTCGGTCTCGCCCGCAGCTCCGGGGCAGGACAATGCAGCAAGTGAACAGAGCACACACAAATGCTCTGCAGTGAGCAGGCCCAATCCATTGCTAGGGGAGAACAGACTGAGCAACTGGAACAATCAAAATTCTCCTGTAGAACTGAGCCCAGCCTCACCTCCCACAGGCCACCGGGTAACTCCAGGGACCTCTTTCAGGTGGCCTGGGAGTGTGAACCTCTCACAGGACTGGCACTGGCAAGATAACTGAAAACTGGGACAACCTCAGCTTGGGGAGCTCTGAGTTTCCTTGAGAGGGTGTCCAGCCCCTGAAAGCAGAGAGCTCCCTGGTACAGGAGATCTCAGGTGACATCCCAGGTGGTCCCAACCAGAACCAAACCACCCCCAGAACCTGTGAGCCTGAAGACTTCCTCTGGGTGGAAGAAATCCCCATTTCTTGGCCCTAACACTGTTTATCTGTGTGTCATGGGCCCCGTGCTGGGAAGCAGCTGCCCTTGGCTCCAGCATCCCCAAAGCACTGGAACTGAGACCCAAGAGATCTCCTGCCCACATCAGGCACTGCTGCAGGTCCTGTTCCTACCTGGGCTTTTCAGAGGTGCTGGTTGATACTGTGGCTGAGCAGCACAGACCTGTGGAGCAGGTCAGAAGAGTCTGATCCATTTTAAAGGCAGCAATCAGAAGCACACAAGGTTGTTCCTTGGTTATGATCAGGGTAGGTTTCATTCACAGAAGAACTGGAGCAGTGATGAGCACTCTTGAAAAATCCCAGCCCTCTTAAAGGCCACATTTGGTCTAGAATAGACCCCAGACCCCCAGGCTGCTCATTCAACATTTCAGCTACAAATCTCCCATTCCTTTAGACAATGGGAAGTGAGGCTCACTCCTCACAGTCCTTTGAACATCGTTGCTGTCCCAATGGAGTCACAGAATTGATATTCCCTGTTGCATGGGATCTCCTGGAAGGGGATATTTTTATCAGAGAACATATTATTTATTTCCATCAAGCAGACTTCAATTTACAGACCTTCCCTGACCCATCCCAGGTCAATGGAAGGAGAACATTTGTGCTGCATCAGGAGAAGAGATCAGAGCCCTCCATTCAGGACTGACAGCTCAGTGAGGAGCCTACCCAGGCAGCTCAGCAGCAAACACAAGGATTTTTACGTTGTGTCAGGGGGAATTGCCAATGCAAATGCCAAGAAAAACCTGCAAATGAGGCAGTCTCTCATGGCCATGGGAAGGAGCTGAGGGTTACAGCCTTTGGGAAGACACCTGAACACTTGGGACAGGTTCTGGGAAGCACTGAGCACCTAAACTGCCTCCTAAACTTAGTCCTGGGTTTTGAGTCTGTACTCAAGAAATAGGATCTTGTATTAGTCATAATAAAATTGATTGACCCAATAGACCCAAGGTTATTAATATCTTTCTCTCCCATAAAAAGAGGAACCTAAATATTATCTGATAGTTCTTTTAGGAACCTAAATATTATCTGGTTTTTCAGTTCAAAACAGAAAGGACCAGCAGTTCAGACACTAATGAAGGGTTGTCTTTAGAGCTGCTCCTCAGCCTGTATTAAGTAAAAAAATTACACTTATTTGCTGTATGAATTCTTCTGTACATGATCTTCAGATGCTCTGCAGCTGCAGAAGAGCCCCACTGCCTTGTGACAGCCTTTTAGGGCTGCAAGAAGAAATTACGTCCTGCTTCATATTGGGGTAACATGAGAAACTCAGACCAGAATATGATGCTACAAATCATACGTGACTCAGGGCAATGAGACTGGCTCTCTCTTCCCCAAGCAGAAATGTTCTGATGTGGCCCAAAGCCATCTTTCCACAGTGAATGTAAGCTCACCTCCTTGAGGATCTGATTCCCGAATTGCCTGTTTTGTCTCAAAAAGCTTTTGGAAAGAAGAGTAGTAGAAATAGTAAAAATAGTAGAAAGTAGTATAATCCCTTTTTTGTGTTTTTTGTTCTGGCTAAACACTAAAAGGAATAGACTGCTGGGAGGGAGGGAAAGGAAGAGTTGGAAGCTGTCTTTAATGTTTCTTGGGCCAGTGAGAGGAACAGTGGTGATGATTTTCCTGCAGACATTGGGACCTGAGCTCAGACTCTGTTTCAGACTTGTTACCAAGCTGTCAGGCTGGGAAGATGAGACAGGGAGAGTGGGAGTTGGCTGTGGAAGATGACCTTTCCCACTTGGAAAGATGTGTCCCTCTGTGGTTTGTGCAGCACAGACCCCACAGCACACCTGCTCTGCTGTCCAGGGGATTTCCTCCTGGAAAGGAGGAGAGCAGCAAAATGTAGCAGCAGATCTCTGATGGAAGGGGAGAGGAAGCAGCCAGGTCCCTTCTTAGTAATTGTAGGGTAGGTTTGGGCTTTGCCTGAACTTGGAGCAGCTGAACCAGACCAAGAAGAAGGAACATTCCCACTCGCCCAAGAGGAATTAAAGTTTTGCTGAAATGAGGTGAAATCTTCAGTGCATTAGATGCAGTAGCAGAGTATGGGCAGATCCCCCTGGACAGAGAGGACATCTCACCTTCAGCACTCTCTTTGACAGACCTATTGGAACTGCTTTGCAGATGTGGAAAGTATAGATTGTGTTCAACTGGGTGGTGATGTCCCCAGCTGTGCCATGGACTGTGGAGGGAAAGGCTGGATGTGAGAGCACTTCTCTCACAGGATGGAGAGCACTTCTCACCACTGCTGGCAGAAAACTTACCCCTGCTTCCTGCACACTCCCACCTCTCTGACCCCTCTGCTCCTTGTCTTGTTCTTCACTTCCCAAATTAAGTCCTTGCAGCAGGGACCAAGCCCTGTTCAGGGCAAGACCAAGACCTGAAGTTCAGGGCACTTCAGGTCTTAGAGAGAAGCTGCAGTGGCAGGGAAGAGAGTGAGGAGCTGGACAGCCACATGGGGAAACATCAGAAATGATCACTTAGGGAAGTCCAGAGGAAATGAAATTATCTTCTAATGAGGGCAACAGACCAGAGATGTGGACACACATCATGGTTACAGGACAGCCCATGCAGGGAGCCCTGAGCACAAGGACTTGGGGACTGCAAGTCCCTAAAAGAGAACAAACTAACAGCCAGCTCCTGGGCTCAAGCAACTTCTCTTTGTAAACTCCTTTGCCATGGTAGAAAGAGGCCCAGAAAAGAGACCTCAGTTCTTTGAAGTGAGCACTGAAATTATTGCCAAGGACTCATGGCAAAAGATCGTGGGAAAAGACTTTCTATTGATTTTTTTTTTTTAATTAGTTACTTAAAGCTTCCTCATCTTGGCCAAGGAAATGTAACCATTCACTATTGCCTGCTGTTCAGAATAGCTCCTGCACCCATTCATCATGTACCAGGAGATGGGAGCTCCTTGTTCTAGGGTTGTAACTCCTTTGGGAAGTTTTCAGTTAAGGCTAAGGCAGCCCTTCAGTTTTGGTTAGATTATATATATCTTTTTAAATACTCTAAAATATCTACATTTTGGATCTCAATCCCTTAGGAGCAGTTGGGGCATGCAGAGAAGCAGAGGTGAGGACTCTGCTGGAAGAACTGTGGCACAGATGTCCCCCCATGTAGGTCCCATCACAGTCTGCACCTGGCTGGGCTGCAGAGGGGAGGTTCATTTCCTAAACTGTTTCTATTGCTTTTGCTGGGAGACTCTGGATACCTGTAATTACACAGATGAGAGCCCAGAAGAGTCAGAAAAAAACAGCATCAGGATGATTTAGGAGATCTGCATTTCCAGCCAGCTGGAGAGCCTGGAAGTGCCCACCTCTACCAGCAAGATCCTAGGGCTGTTCTGGATTCCTTGGGAGGATTTTAGCATCACCAATTCCTGTATGTGTGCTGTAATTCACCTCCAAGCAGCAGTGTGAGCTGTGGGCCCAGGAACAGCACAGCCTGTTCCACTTCACCCAGGAAAAGGGTTTGTAGAGATCTTGATCAGCAAGGATCGGTGATGCTGATGGAGGAAAATGTGAGAAAATGTGTTCTGTACACGAAGGGGGTACATGGATAGGGACAAACCAGCCTGGGAAAGTAATGGTGAAAGAAAGTGTGGATCCTGTGCCTGGCTCAGCCAGTCACCTTGGGGAAGTGACCTTGGCCTTATCTACACAGAGACAATCAGGAAAATGAATCTGAATTAACCTTTGCAAATTGGATTAGCTAAACTTCATTAAACTGTCTATGTGGACATTCCTGTTCAGAATTCAAGTAGCCTCCACTCAGCCTGGCTTACCTCATGTCCACAATAAATGAGAAGAAAACAAACTCAGGGGTTTTTTTTCCATTGTGAGTAGGACTGTCCACACAACTGTTCTAAGTGCAGTTTAACTAAACCACTGTGACATCCAACTTCAGACTAAGGATCCCTGGTGGTCTCATGTGTCTTTGTCTTCCTGCCACGCTGTCTATTTGTACAAGGAGCTCCAGAGCCTCTGGATGGAGGAGCAGCTCTGATCATATGCATAGACCATGCCTACTGCAGGATCAACACAACCTGTGGATGAAATGTAGCCTCAAGCTGTGCCAGGGAGGTTAAGTTGGACATCAGGAGGAATTTCTTCAGAGAAAGGCTTGTCAAGCATTGGGTTGTCACCATCCCTGGGAGTGTTCAAGACAGGACTGCACACTGGTCTACCTGACAAGGTGGATTTCAGCCAAAGGTTGGATTGGTGATCTCAGAGGTCTTTTCCAACCTGACTGATTTTGTAATTCTGTGATTCTGGGACTCTTTTACAGAAGTAGTACCGGTGCAATTGTAAAGCTGTTGATCTGGGTAGGGATGGGTTGGTTTGAACCCAGCAGAACAAAGGTCACATCACACCTGATGGACCCCACTACCTGGAAAGGCAAGAACACTGGCTGTGAGGATGCAGGGTGGGTGAGGGAATATTGGAGTGGTTTCCCTTGCCTGTAGTAAAGCTTTCAATGCTTACTCTGCCTAGAGCCAGGCTGGGGACATATGGGCCCAATAAATAGGAAAGAAGGAAGCTGGAGGATAGGTTGGACTGTTGCAGTCACAGGGGGATGATCAGCACTACAGAACCCTCTTGGCACCTCCTGGAGGGACTGGTGCTGATGGCCTGGATAATTGGGCACACTCTCAGGAAGTTTTCAGATGGCTCCAAAGGAAGCAGTGGGGAGGGAAGCACTTGACACCCAAGAGGCTGCAGCTGCTGTTCAGAGGGAGTGGAGAAATGGGCAGACGAGTGCACAGTCCTAATGGAACAACCTCAGGAGGGAACAGGACAGGCCAGGGGACAGCTGGGCTGGGAAGCAGCTTGATAGGAAGCAGCTTTGTGGAAAGGGAGATGGGATTGCTGGTGAGTCAGGAAGTGAACAGGAGTCATTGGTGTGTTACCGCAGAGGTGAGCTGCACCCTCAGCTGTGTCGGCAAGATGCAGGCAGCCTCTCAAGGGAGTGACAATCCCCTTTGCTTGGCCCTTCTGAGGTTGTTTTGGAAACACTGGGCCCAGTTTGGGACTTCCTAGGACAGAACCAGCTTTGACAGATTGGAGCAGGTCCAGCAGAGGCCACCAGTGGAGGGCTGAGGTACAAGGAGAGGCAGAACCAGCCGGGTTTGCTCATCCTGGAGCAGAGTAGGAGGAAGATGAAACTGCTTTCTGCAGCTCCCTGAAGGAGGGGATAAAAAAACCAGAACTCCTGGAGGTGCAGAGCAGGGCTTGAGACCTCCTGAGGTCCCTGCCAGCCTGGGTTGTTCTATGGTCTAAATCTGAGCTTTGAGGCCCCAGGCTCACTCACAGTTCCTCAAAGGAAAGGGGTGCTCACAGCATGATGCCAATCTACTTCAGGGCTTGAGGATGCTCTCTATCACCATGTTTGGGCACTGCTGGTGAGGGTTAGAGAAGCAGACCCAACATATTCATATAAACTGGATTAGTGGTGTAGTAAACATATAATAAAGTAATAATAAACATTTCTAGAGTGATTAATCTAACTGCTAATCGAGGAATCAGTCTGATCTCTATTCATATGTAAAGGTGTGTTTGCCAAAGCTACTCCTTTGAACTTGCTCACACCTTTCCATCAGTGGTTCCACATTTTCCTTTAGAACTCCTGTGAAGCCTGTGGGATGTGGCACTGAATTTACCCTTGCTCACCAGGCAGGAGAGGGAGGTTCAGAGAAGCCAAGCGACTTGTTTGGAGACATGGTGAGCACTGTTTTATGTAGATCATCAAAGCATGGAATGCACCTGCCTGGTGTTCCTGCCTCAGGTGTTTTTCCCCCTGCTTTTTAAACCTGGACATGGTCCACTCTTGCAGCTCAGCTGATGGATGGTAACTCATTAAGCAGGAGTAATGCAAGTGAGTCTCAGCCCAGCAAACAATTCCCCAAGAACACAGCCTTTCCTCTGTTCACACAGAGAAACTGCTTTTATTTCCCTGACTGTCCCTGAACCTCTTATTACTCCCAACTTGAAGTCCTTTCCTGGGGCACTTTCAACAGGATGGCTGGAAAAATCAGGCTTTTCTAATCTGTCTTTTTTTTTTTTTTTTTTTTTTTCAATTTAAGGAGATAATAATTATGGAGATCATTGTGTTGATGCTCCAGTAGACAATCAGAGAGGCTCAGCACCAAACTGCTGGCAGCAGGTGGACTGTGAATCACTATCTGCTCCAGTCACCTGCCAGGAGTCCCCCACCCCTCCTGAAGCAGATCCACTGATGGGTTGTTGTGTATTTTTTGTTGTTGTTGTTGATTGCTGACATAAAAGAAGCTGAAGCGACACCGTTTTAAGCTGAGTATCCAAGGCGACCTCATTAACATCCCTGCAGAGGAGCCCTTTAAAAAACATCAGTCACGGTGGTCCTGAGTGGAAGAGAAACTGTTCTGTGTTTTCTTGATCAATTGCTTAAAATTCAAGGTCGGGGTGCAGAGCAGGGAGGGCTCCCCGCCAGTCACTGCGGGGTTGGGCTGAGGGTTTTTTTGGAAAATAGTGATGCTGTCGTACTGGAGAAAATCCATGCGCTCCCTCAGAGGAGCACTATTGGGAATAAATGCTGGAAGCTGTTCCACTTGAGCAGATGGCTGAAAAACTTTGGCTGAGAAATAAATTGAGTATGACGGTCTGAGGGCCAATCACAGATGGATGGAATTCTAGTGATGTCCCAAATGTCCTGAACATAGAAGGTTCTCTTCTTTCCCCTTTTGTGCTGAAAAACCATAGTAGGATTTTTAATACAGGCTGGAAAAAACGCTGATGGAGTGAGACACAGAGATAAGGGTTTAATGTCTTCTGGATCAGCAGCACATTTAGGGGATCCCCGAGGTTCTGCCACCTCCAGGTCAGCGGTGGAGGAAAGTGCTGATCGTGCAGGGACTGTGATGGAAGGGCTGGGAAATGCCCCTGTGCTCCTCCAGACACAGCCTGGTGTCCATGTGCAACACCAGACGTTCAGATATTCTTGCTGCATTCAAGTCGTGCAGAACCCAAAAGCAAATGTTTTTCTTCAGGGTCTTTCAACCCAGCCTCAGGGTAGACTGGAAAATTGTGCTTTAACTGGTGTTAGATGGAGAAGTCACTGGGAACTCATTTCCTTGGTTTCAGGCCATCTCCATCAACCCAGGGATGACCTGAACAACCACTCTGCCTGCCGTGCAGCACATGAAAGCAGCCCTGAGCCCTGGGTTTCAAATCAGGGGCACTGAGATCCAACCCACTGCAGATCCCAGACTTCAGCTCATCTCTGCTCAGGCTCAGAAGGGAGATGAGCTACATTTCAAGTGGCACATGTCTTGCATGTCCTGAAAGCACCCTGAGCCCAGATCCTCCCTTCTCAATTCCTCAATTGACAGGATGCCATGAGAGCTGGTGAGACATCAGCTGTGAGTTGGGTTAGTGTAGCCTGGCAATCAGCAGCACCCGAGCCCGGTGTGATTCCAGTCCTCTGGAGTGTGAGGACCAGGGGACAGAGCAATCCTGTGCCTTTTCTAGCAGACAGATGAGGCTGCACACACCCCCTATTTTCCTCTCCTTGAACAGCTCCTTCCCGTTCATTATTTCTTGTGATGGGACAAGCTCAAGCACCTGAAGGCTGTAATAACCCAGCCCTAACGTGGAACTTCATGGGGCAACATCAGCAGCTTCCAACAGCAAACATCTTCTGTGGTCAGTGACCAGCTGGAACGATTATGTGGGATTTCATCATTGCTTCAACAATACAGGACACCTTAACCCCGTGGAGCTGCAAAAAGGGTCCATGCTGCCTGTGGAACCTTGGTGCCAACTTGAATTTGCTTGGGTATCAGCTGGTGATCTATGGCCAGGTCAGTGACAGCTGTGACATGTGAGACCACACGGTGAGGACTTGTCAGGACTCACTGAAAGCTGCAGGAGAGGTGGACAGGGTCACAATCATTCCTGGCAGCCCTGCCTGAGAGTGCTGCCTGTGGGACTGGGACAGATATGAAAGGCTGGACTTAGCCTGCATCTGCAGTGCCCAGCAAAGGCTTTATCAAATGAGCTTATCAGCAATGCTGCTTATTCCTCCCAGCCAGTGGCTGGTATGTGCTGTATTAACCACCCTCAGCCCTTTGTGGCAGATGCCCCTTTAAAACCCATGATCTGAAAACAGTCTTTGCAGCTCAGGGATGTGTTTGGGGTTTTAAACAAACATACATTCACACTCACATCATCTCTGTGGATTCAGTAACAGACAAAAAAATGAGAATGTGAAAAATTCCAGTGGGAAGAGGATGTGAATCCTGCTCTGTCAGTGCAGAGTACAGGACCTCCCACACCCCTGTGACTTCAGGCCAGCTTCACTCCACTTTATGTTTACAGGCTGAGTCTGGCACTCAGTGTCCTGCTTGGTCCCACACCAAGGTAGAAGAGGAGTTTTAAATACTGGAAAAGACTCTCCACAGAAGACAGAGGAGTTTGAAGCCTGGGCTGGGCCCTGCTTTTGCACTGCAGTCGAGCAGGAAGGAGGAGTGCAGGTTTGGAGATGTTTCTGCTGCCTTCTGCAAGGGTACAGGTATAGCTCCCACAGGGCATGGCCAGTGCAAGCAGAGAGGAGGGCTGGGTGACATCCACAGCCTGGTGTTTCACTCCCCATCTCATGGTACATGGCAAGGGCCACTCTCTGTGTCCACCACCAAAATTTGGTAAATGATGTCACGCCTGTGGTGTGACACAGCGACCCAAAGGCTCAGCACCTGTCCCCAGCACTGACCAACACACAGGACTCCGTGATCATGGTCAAACACTTCTCCATGATATCCTTCCAGTCTGCAATAGTTTGTGCTTTAGAGACTTCCTGACCCAGAGTTAAAGCTCTTGTATTTAGTCATCCTCAATTCCTCAAGGGATTTCTTTTCCACGACCTTGTTTGTGAGTTCCCACCCCCCAGTAAAGTCAGAAATTCAAGTGCTTCATTACAAGCGTTTTCTTTACCATTTCCTGATTAATCATCCCCGGCACCACGGTCATTACAGCGGTTCCTGGAGACCGAGCAGTCGTAGGGCTCATTGCTCAGGCACCAGCAGCACACAGCCCTCACCTCGGAGAGCTCCATGGGGTAAGTGAGCAGAACCAGCACTGGGAGGTGGGCAAAGCCACAGCCCCAGGCGAGGGCATGGGGGGATCCAGCTACGAGGCCACTGCAGGGCGTGGGGGAGGGCATCAGGGGAAAGCAAGACAAGGGGAATAGAGAATTGAAGCTGGAGACGCAGATGGATTAAATTGTTAATCTGCATTATACACAACACAGGTGAGAGTCTGCTACTGAATCTCTTAATCCAGTTATTACCATTCAACGTGGCCATTTCCTCCCGTTCTGATGCACCACTCTTCCTTCGGGTTTGGAAAAACAAGAGCAGCAACAAGAAGTAAAAAGAGACACAAAAAAACTTATTGTGCATTTGTGCAGTTTGAGATTTCCCTGCTGTAAAAATGCACTAACTTTTGAAAGGGTGAACATCTTTGGGAAGAGCAGGGCTGCCTCACCCATGTGTTGATGACAGTCAACGTTCCTGAGTAACTCAGAAGTGACAAGGTTGATGCTTAGGGGCAAAGTTTCTGGGCTCCTGAGAGTCCAGCAGGGCAAGACAGAGCAGATGTAACCTCATGAGAATTTATCAGATGCAGATACAGGGTGTTTGAGTGGTGGTGCTTTACCCTACAACCCACTCAGGGGCCAAAAACCAGAGGATTCAGCACAGGAAGAAATACAGGGGGATGGATGGGAGGATGGAGTACAAACTTTGTCAGGATGAGGGCAAAGAGGAATGATTTTGCTCCCAAACGATTTGTGACTCAGAAAGAGGAGGCAAAATCCCTGGACTGTGCTGCTGATGCCTCTGCCCATCCTCAGGCACACAAAAGTCCTTCCCAGCGTGGGAAGTGCGAGCCCTGCCATGGCAGGTGGTGTCCCACGTGCCGTGTCACAGCGAGACAGCAGCGTGGCAGTGACGGTGCCGTGGCTGTGGGAGAACTGACCCAAGTGTGACCCAGCACATCTGAAAGGCAGGGATGGGAGAACCCAGTGCCTTCCCCAGGGGCATGTGAAAATCAAATGAAGCCTCTCAGTGTAGGAGAGGGGTTGTTGGCTTGGGAATGTGAATCTATCTGACACAAAAAGCCCTGAGTCCCTCTTCTGTCTCAAGCTCACGGAGCCATAGGTACCTGTGTGAGAAGTGCTGCCCTTGATTTCCCATCCAAGTGCTTTAAGTCTCAATTACATGCCACTGAACATGCCAAGACCCTCCTTTCAGAAGAGAGTGAAGCAAGGATGTGCTGGAATTTCAACCAGCGCTGGAGGAGTGTTTGAAGGCAGCAAAGGTTGTCTTCTAGTCCAACACAGAGACAGGGACTTGAGGTCCAGGATGAAGCAGAGCAGATCCATCCAGTAAGCTGAATTCAGACATGACATTTGAGGAAAAAGGTCTGGATTCAGCTGCTTTTTCAGGGACCACCTGAGATTTCAGCAGGCAGGTTGATTAAATGAGATGGAACTCTCTTCAGCTGCGTGGAATCATTGGACAAGCTGCCCCAAGAGTGCACAGGACAAAGAGGTGCAGGTGGGCAGGGGTAGTGAGCCCTCTGATCCTCAGAGCACTGGAAGGGGCTCTAAGGTCTCCCTGGATCCTTCTCTTCTCCAGGTGAGCAGCCCCAGCTCTCTCAATCTGGCTCCAAAGCAGAGGGGCTCCAGCCCTCAAAGCATCTCCATGGCCTCGTCTGCCCCTGCTCCAGCTGGTCCACATCCTTCTTGTGCTGAGGATTCCAGACCTGGATGCAGTCTGAAGATTTCCCTTAGTGCTTCCTCTGGAAGAAAAATGATGTAGAGGAGAATATTGTGCTAAAGCAGTGTTGGTCCCATTCCTTTATGGCCTGATTGGAAAATTATATTCTCTAAAAAAATAAGAAACAGCAAAAAACCCCAACAAAATCAACAACAAACCACACTTATCTGGAGGTATCTTCTCAGTCCTGCATGGAAGATTTGTGATTTAGCAGCAGCCACAACTTCGTGTTTTACCTCCACTTAGCAGCTGATGTGACTTTATGAGCCCTGCAGAAATAGCACAGTCATCCTGGAGGGGCTGGAACCTTCTGCCTCCAGGATGAGTGTTGAAAGCCCAGCTTCAGGAGAGGTCTCTGGCTTCTCTCTGTCAGATTTCTGCCTTTGTGTGCAGGATTGGGAAGGGTGTTTCCCTCCTGAAGGCCAAGGGATGCTATCTGGGTGCGACTTCTTGAGCAACTCTCTGAAACAGAGAGAAATTACCAGAGGTGCAGAACAAAGAGAAGAGAAAGTTGCTCCCAAAAAAGGAGCCCAAATCAGCCTGGTTCCTTTAGACAAAAGCACCTGCAACATCAGGCAAACCCCTGATGTTGGCATTGCTGCCTGGAGCTCGCAGGCTGTGCCACTGCAGCAGAGCTCTGGTAGCAGAGCAATCCATCCCCTCCCTTTGCTGGCCCCGGCACATCCAGAGACCCCCAGGCATTTCTGCAGTACCTGCAGGCTCAGTGACCCCTGCTCTGGGTGGTGGGTCCATGGCTGGTGCTGAAGGAAGGAATGCTCCACCCTGAGCAGTGCTCACCTCTGCCCTCCTGCTGCTGTGCAGGGTGAAGGAACCACCCAAACCATGAGAATCAAGCCCAGCACTCATCAGGCTTTTGTTAATCAGCTCAACGTATGCAAATTGTTATAAAAATGGGCTTGGAAAGACCCCTCCAGCACAGGAGGGGGTGAAGGGGCAATATTGCCCCAGGCTCCTTTCAAGCCCCAGAGGACTCACTGACTGCAGTTTAGGCTGAAGATGCTGAAATGTCACGAGCCTGTAGGGAGGGTCAGGGGCTGGTGACACAACTTCTGGGACCAGCCCACTGAATGGATGGTGCTCAGAGGAAGAGACCAGGAAGGGGCAATATGGGACTGCACCAGTTCTTGCCTCACCGGTGTCATTGGGAGGAAATCCTTCCCTGTGAGGCTGGGGAGGCACTGGCAGAGGTTTTGCCCAGAGAAGCTGAGGCTGCCCCATCCCTGGAAGTGTCCAAAGCCAGGTTGGATGGGGCTCTGAGCAACATGGGATAGTGGAAGGTCCCTGCCCATGGCAGGGGGTGGAATTAAATGAGCTTTAAGGTCCTTCCAAACCATTCTGGGATTCCATGCTCCTGAGAAAGAAGCAAACACGGACAGCCCATGGCAAACATCACTAAACCCCCATGAGCTTCATCACAACATTCCTCCAACCAGGGCTGGATTAGCATGTTTAAACTCTCCTTGCAAATCAGTTCTAATCAGCAGCTAATTTTTTTGCAGAGCCCAGGCATGCAGGTTGCTCTGGAGGGCTGGATCTGCCTGTAGAAATATGCAGTCACCTGACTGGGGCCTCGTCATCTTCACAGGCTGTTTTGTAAACAGTCATTATAAATAATAAATCAACAGCATGCTAATGAAATGAGCTCTTTTTAGGATGCTTTAGAGAAGCCTCTAATTTAATATAGAAGAAACTCTAATCTGCTCTGCCAAGTTACAAAGAGGATTAAACTATCTTCCAGTAATGGTGAAATATTCAGGCTCTGCCTTACTAGCACAGGGACTGAGGGGAAGCATTCACAGGCACAGAGGAGAGGTCAGTTCCCCAGTCCTGTTGCATTAAAAAGAGAACTGTTGTACCACAGTGCCTGGAAAACCTATTAAATCACAGATCCCACATCCATGAAAATCAAACTCTGCTATCAGATTGGTGGGCACTGCCTTCACCCTCCAATGAGTTTAAATAAATCTTTCTAAGTCAATGCTGCCATGAGTTGGTCATGGCCAAGCTGTGTTTAAATATGTAGGAAGGAATTTGTTGCTCCAGTGTGTTTTCAAGCAAAGGAAGGACCTGGGGATAGCAAGGACCCAAGAGACACTGAGGTCAGGATGGGACTGGGAACAAGCAAAATGAGTTGAATGAGTTTGCAATAAAATTTTGGGCTTATTTAAGTGTGTACAGAACAGAGCACAGGTCTGAGAGCTTCATCTTGCCTTTACTTTTGAGAGTCTGTCCTGAGAACCAGAAGCTGGCTGAAATGGCAGCAAAGACCCAGACACACAAACACGACCCTACAGGGACAAAGCAAGTCCTCAGAAGAAGGGGAAGTAGAAGAAATGAGTGAACATGGAAAGCTGACTGGGAGAAGGTTGCATAAGAGGCTCCGGGATTTTCTCAGTGGGGCTCAGGAATTGAGAGGATTGAGATGGACTCTCTGTACTATTCCACTGGTTCTTATGTGAGGAACCACATGAAATAGCCTTTCTTTGAAAGCCAGTCATGGATGGATAAAAATTCCTGCCAGCTCTGCACCCTCAGCACTTCCCTACAACACTGCAACCCATCCTGGAGCTGTGACCCTGAGTGCCTGAGCTGGGGAACTGTGAGAAGGGAAAGCCTGAGACACGCAGGAGGGCTGGGGAGTGAGGAGTAGGTTGTTTCTGGCCTGAGAGGGCACAGGAAGATCTGCACAGCTGCCTCTGGGCGTGAAGAACAGGAAATGTCCAGCTGTAGCACAGAACCACAGACCCCTCACCAGCTCCACTGCCCTTCTCTGGACTCACTCCAGCACCTCAGTGTCATTCTTGGGGGCCAGGTCAGCTGAGGGCAGAGCACCTGCCAGCACCCCTGCCAGCAATGGGAGTTTCAGTCAATGGTCAGTTCAAAAGTGTTCAGCAGACACCTCAGAGATGGTGATATTCCACAGGAGAGCACAGGATGCAGTACTGGAGACCTGACCCCATGAAGAGGGAGCTGCAGTCGGGTAGGGAGGGACTGCCCAGCCCAGGGCATCCTGTGGATTATAGATTCCTGTTAATCTTGGTGCCCATCACACCACCTGAATAAAGCAGACAGAAACCAGCCCAGGATGGACTCTGGACAGCCCCAGAGCTGGTGCAGGATCAGGGCTCCCAAACAGCCATCAGTGCTTCAGCTGCCAGCAGTGACCTGTGGTCAGAGCAGGGCTGCAAGGAGCAGCCAGCACTCAATGCCTGATTATTTTCTCTCATTTCCTATGCAAGTCTCTCATCATCAAATCATGCCACAGTGACCCACAGCTGCACTGATGCACGATGCTGTGCGTGCACTGGCATCCTGCACCAGGGAGTGCAGCTGCTGGATTTTACACTCCAGCCTTCCTAGGTGCTGCAGAAAACACAAAATACAGCCAGTCCCTGTCTCGACAGAGCATGCAGCCTTCTGCAGAGACACCAAAACATGCCTCACCTTCATGCAAGGTTTTAATGGATGGAGTACCTCTTGTCTATTTAATAAGAATCTGTCTCTGCATGGATTCAATCAAGTAGAACAGCTGTCTGTCTGCCTGGGAGTTTGAAATGGCTCCAGGTTACACTTTATTCCCTTTTTTAAAGTTTTAAAAAGCAGGTTACTCCCGTGTAACAAAGCCTTGCTGTGTCATATTTACACAAAGGCCATATTCATACAACCATAGAATGGTTTGAGTGGGAAGGGACCTTAAAAATCATCTTGTTCCAACTCCCTGCTATGGCAGGGACACCTTCCACTATCCCAGGTTGCTCCAAGCCCTGTCCAACCTGGCCTTGGACACTGCCAGGGATGGGGCAGCCCCAGCTTCTCTGGGCACCCTGTGCCAGGGCCTCAGCACCCTCACAGGAAAGAATTTCTTCCTAATATTGATTCTAAACCCACTGTCTGTCAGTGGGAAGCCATTTCTCCTTGTCCAGTCACTCCAGGCCTCTCTAAATTGTCTTTCCATCTTTCTTGCAGATTCATTTTGTGTACTGGAAGCCACAAGGAGGTCACCCCAAAGCTTCTCTTGTCCAGGCTGAACAATCCCAATTCTCCCAGCCTTTCCTCCCAGCAGAGCTGCTCCATTCTTCTGCTCATCCTCGTGCCTCCTCTGCACTGCCTCCAGCAGCTCCACGTCCTCCCTGTGCTGGGACCCCAGAGCTGGAAGCTGCCTTTTGTCTGTGCTGGGATTTCTTCTTTATAAAATTGGGCTGGGTTTGGCCATGGAAACAGCACCCTGACCTGAAGGAGGACTGATGCACCTCGTACCATGCCCTGAAGATAATTTGTTTGGAATTAATGAAGAACAAAGCAGGGTGCCCTGATGAAGTGTCAGAGATCTGGCCAAAGCCACACTGCTATGGCCCTTGTCAGCCAGAATCTCTCATCCTGCACTGCACACCTGATGCCCTCTGGGACACAGGGAATAACCACAGCAGACAGTGCTGGAGGAGCCAGGAGGGATGGCCACGAGTCAGCAAGGAGACATTGCAGCACAGGAATTCCCAAGGGCAGCCAGAGCTGCCTGGCAGGGGTGGCAAAGTTCCTGTCCTACAGAGGTGTCTGCTGTGGCCTGGGGCCAGAGGCTCTCCAGGCATGTGAGGTGGAAGTTGCCCTGAGCTGTGCAGTGTGCCCAGGCAGTTCTTGACTCAAAGGAGCTGCCACACACCTTCCCAGCTCCCCTTTTCCTCCCGAGCACAGGCACAGCCCCCAGGCAGCCCAGAGCAGTCCTGGGAGTGGCTGCACCTCTGGAGTTCTGTGCCCACGGGTGGAAAGTAGTGAATCCACAGCTGGAAGTGGAGCATTCCTGTCCTGTGGGAGGCTCCCCAGGCTGGCCACAAACCCCAGCAGGAGGACACTCTGCTGTGAGGCAGCAGCTCCCACGCCCCCATTTGCACAGGCTGTTCTCTGAAGAGTCTCTTCAAAGCTGACGCAGCCCCTGGGGCTCCCTTGGCTGGCTAACACTGACCATGAGTCACTGAAAATTACTTTTCAGTGCTCAAGCCCACAGGCTCGAGGGCAGGGAAGAGTTATGGTGACCCAGCCACCCAAAGCCCTGTCCTGGAGCCACTGTTCTGTCGGTGAATGACTGAACGAAGAGCCCTGAGCTCCCAACAGGAGCAAGAACTCAAACAGAACACTGCCTCTCAGGTTTATGCCACTCTTCCCCCTCTGTTGCAGACCTCCCGGCTCAAGCAGCAAAGTTGTCATGCAACTTAGATATTTGCTGTAAAATAAACCCCAGCAGCACCAAGCTGGCTGTCCGTGCTGCCCCACTGCCTGTGTGCTCTGGGTACCTCTCACAGGAGCACTTTAATGGATGCTCGCAGCATCCAACTGTCTGCATGTTCAGAGAAAGGGAAGTTATGGTGTTAGCACTGCCATGACCTTCAGAGAAAGGGACTAATTATTCCCAAGCAGGCAGCTTAGTGCTGGGCAGCTGCTAATGAACATTGATAGGGAATGAAATGCATCCAGATGCAAATTGCAGCACTGCCTTAGGAGGTTTATGAAGAAGATGATCCTGTGCTGGCTGCAGCTCCGTGGCTTTGCTGTGGATGAACCTTTCCAGGTTTCTGTCCTCCTCAATGCCCCTTTTTCCCCCCTTTCCCACCTCCTCCCAAGCTGATTACAAACCAAGTGAGCTTGGCCATTAAGGGAGGCTCCAGTTTCTCTTGCAGGATGCAGGTGTTGGTCTCCAGGGAGGCCTTGGCATGGCAGGGGCTGAATCACCACCTGCAGCATCAGCAGCAGCATCTGCCTTTTGTCTGGGGATGCATGGGAAGGGAGCTGCAGAGCTGAGCCAAGCAAACTGGCACGCTGCTCCCAAGGAGGACACACCTCTCCAAAGTGCCAGGCTTGTCTGGCTGGGTCACCAGGAGCCCTTGACAACAGTGGCAGGAGTGCAGCAAAGTAAGGAGGGCATAATTCCGGGGAGAGGTAATGCTGAGGGAAGCAGAAAGGTGGGACAGAGCAGCTGGATCGGCCTCTGAGCAAGTCAGGTGGCAAAAGGAGCAGTTGCTGGTTCCCAAACAGTCAAACTGCATCCCTAAAAGCCGTGTGTGCTTTGCAGGGAAAGCTGTGCTGAGGGCTGTGATTGCCATCACCCCTGGCAAGACCCTTCCTAGGCATGGGAGGGGTGATAATGGCCTGTCTGTTGTCAGCACTGGAGGAGCCCGGGCTGCCCTGGCAGGCTGTCATCAGCACACGCTCGGTGCCTGCTGCTTGGCTGCCCGTCCAACTCCACCTTGCACAAGGAAAAGCAAACACAAAGAGGAGGCTGCAAAAAACTCAAGCGCCCTGAAGACAGGAAGTGTCAAAATCCAGGCTGCCCGCTCAGGCTGGCTTTGGCAGAGCTCAGAATGCCAGCAGAAAGGGAACAAGAATTACATTTTACGAGGGGAAACATGCCTTGCTCTGTGTTGAAGAAGTTCAGGCTGCAGAAGGCTGCTTGATGTTTTGCTTCCCCAGCATCTCCAGAGGGTGTCCTGGCCCTGCTCAGGGCAAGCTCTTAATGCTGTCATGGTGATGGAAGTGTTTGTCTCTCCTGGGCTGGGCTCTGGGATGTATAATTCTGATTTCTGGCTCCTTGAGGAAAGGTTATCAGGATCAGTAGATGCCCAGTGAAGATCTCAGCCTGCCCTGCCCCTGCCTGGCAAGGTGGGCTGGTCCCTGGTGCTGCAGTGAAGCTCCTACTCAGCGTGAGCACTGACAGCTCTGCTTGGACCCCACCTTTGCCTCTGCTCTCCCAGGGCCTCTCCCAGAGGGCAGGGGTGCAGGGGGCTGCAGACAGCCCTGCTTCCAGCAGCCATTCCTGGAGAACTGCTCAGCCTGACAGGAATGTGCACCTCCAGGAAGGGCCACGCTCCTGCCAGCCTCATTCCCTCTCATCTTGGATGGACACACCTGAGAGCAGAGGGCACCAGGATTTTGTCAGAGCTTGTTTCAGGGGTCACCTACCTTTCCCAAAGCATGCTGCTTTCACCTCATACCATCCATAGTGTCACAGCTTGCTGTCCACTCGGGATTTTCCTGTGGGCAGTGCTGTCATGGGTGGCAGAGGTGCTCTCACACTCCTCATTCCATCACCGCTCTGGGATCTGAACCCCCCAGTTTCCTCAGCCACTCCTCATCAGACTTGTGCTCCAAACCCTCTCCCACCTCCATTCCCTTCCCTGGACATGATCCAGCACCTCCATGTGTGTCTTGTAGTGAGGGGCCCAGAACTGAACCCAGCACATGATTCCAGTGCATCCTGGAACAATAAACTTGGTATTTTTAGGCACAAGTAAGATTATCAGGAGTACTATTGATCAAATATCCACAGAAAACAGCAAAGCACATCCAAAAGATGTCCCTGGGCACACTGAGGAACACAGTTTGGTTAAGCAGGCTGGCAGGTAGGACTGGACACTGGGAACATCTGTCAGACATGTTCAGCTCTGAGCTGTTGGACTCAGCTGCAAGGTCAGAGCATCCCAGTGGGAGCTTCCACTTACAGACAGGGAGTTGAAAAGAGACCTTGAGCAGTCATCTGCTCCATCCTCCAGCCCAAAGCAGGGCTAATTTAAAGACTAAATCAGGCTGCTTGGAGCCTTATCTTTCTTACAGGTTGTAAATAAACTGGACAATTCCAAAGACAATGGAGAGACAAGATATCTTCTTGTCAAGAGCATTAACGAAGTCTCTGTTTTTTGGGGAGCAAGAGTTTTAAGTTTCTTGGTCATTTTTGTTTGTTTGAGCTCTAGGTGGCCAGTGACAGAAAAACCAGTTCATTGGCAGGACTTCTAAGAAATATTCAGTTTCATGAGACAACACATCTTCTCGATGAAATGGGACTGCTGGCTCAGGTGACCTTGGATGAGGATTCAAAAGAGATGGTTTCCCAAATCACAGGATCAGAGGTGAAGACATCCCATGAGCTGCCTGAATGAGATCAGGAGGCTCCTTCAGCAGCACAGAAACGTGTCCACCCTGAGGAACCTGGGTATCCCTGAAGTTACCAGAAGCACCAGAGATACCAAACCCAGTAAAACTGAGCTTAGACGGAGATGTTAGGGTAAAGTTTCCCTTGCTGCAGGAGATAGTTCAGCCCAAAAAACTTGTTCAGTTGGAAAGGCTCGTGACCAAAAAAGTTGCGAAGATCAGCTCTTTATGAGACTTGATGCTGGAATTCCAACATAGCTTCTGGCTGGAAAACCATAGGAAAGATGTCCCAGTTTAAACAAAGCCAGGCTGTCTCCAGCACACTTCGTGTCCAGCAGAAATGCACGTTCCTGTCACATCACCTGGGCCTGGGCTCTCTGTAAGCTCTACATCTGCAGCCAGCCTGACTTGGGCAAAGTGGATGAAATGAAGAAGACAAGAAGTCTTCCTGTTGACCTGTGAAGAGGTGCCATCAACCCCCCATCTTTGTTTCTTGATATATTTGCCTTATCATTTAATGGGCCACTCTTAGAGATGATAGGACTAGATGTTAAAAATGCTGCTCATCAATGCATCTCCTTCATTACTGTGCCTCAGAGTCTGAAGAAGTCCCATTCCAGTGGAGAGGTGACTGCCTTTGCCCCTCACTCTGACCACAGCCTCTCCTTAGGATGGGTTTCCCAAGAAATGAAGACAACAACCATGGCAAACCCTTCCTGCTTGCAGGGCTGTGCCTCTGGAGCTGGGACACTTCTGTGTGACCGGGGGTGGCTGCACAGCTGCAGCACAAGCAAACTGTCCTGAGAGGAGGCAGTGGAGAAGACTGCAGTGATTGCATTGTGATACAGAAGAAGTGTTAGAGCTAATCCATTGCCATCTGTCTTTATTTTGCTAACCCGTTCAGTTGGACGCCACAGAAGTGCATTCACAGCAGATGAGCTGGGAGAGCCGTGGCATGGCAGCTCTTGGATTACTGGCATGAAAAGAATCCTTTTGTTCAGGAGCCAGGAAGATTAGCTGCTGCCACGTCTGTGTCTGGTTTGTAGGACAAGAAAGAGAAGATGCAGCTCTCTTGCTGCCTTGGCCACTGCTTTGTGGCATCCCAGCTCCAGCTCTTTTCTCACCTCCCTCTTGCTTTATCCTTCCTCTGCTCCTTCCTTCCTGCTCTCTCCTCATCTTGAGCTTTCTCTGTCTTTTCCATCTGCTCCTCTCCTCTCTTGGCATCTTCTCCGCTTCTGCTTGAGTGCACACAATATCCCTTCTCCTCTTCCCCGAGTTCAGGCGGGCAACCGAAAAGTTCAGAGCAGCACAAGCTCCTCTCCACCGAGGTGCTTTACCTGCAGCCCCTGCTGTGAGAAAAATTGGCTCGCACCACCTGATCCCAGGCAATTTTGCTCACAGCGGGCGCTGGGGATAAAGCGCTTCAGCGGCTGCGTCGTCCTTAATAGCGGGGCTGTGGTGCCAGTTGGGCACGGGGCTGCTCCGTGGGCTGCCTTGGGGACAGTGGCGCTGGGGAGCAGCAGGGCTGGTCCGTCCACACCCGGTGGCCAGGCTCTGCTGAAGCCTGCAGAGCAGCATGACCCATTTAGCAGCTCCCCGACGACTCCAGGCGTGGCGTGACCCGCGTTTGAGAACCGCTTCTCTCAGCAGAGCTAAAGCCCTCAGTGTCCTTTAATTCCAAGAGTGCCACGCTGGAAGGAGATGCCCTTCAGATGCCCTCTCTGCTGTACCTGCAGGCTCTCTGCAGAGCACAAAGGAAATGCAGTTCTCTCTGGGTCAGGGGTAGGGGCACAGCCCCAGCTGCAGGGCAGGAGTGCAGGATTGTACAGCAGCCTGCTGCTCGCTGGGCTGGAGGCTCCATGGGGATGACCCTGCCTCCATCACGCACACCAGGCTTTGCCAGTGTGGGTCCCAGCAGGGTCTGCAGAGATGAGAGCTGCCTCCTGCTGATTTCTCCCTGGGAAGAGGATGAAGCGCGGAGGTGAGGCAGGGAAGGGAGGTAGGAAGTGTTCCTATTGCTCCATCTCCCCCTCCCAGGTGAGAGCTGGGCATGCTGCACCAGCTGCCCCTGCGCTGCCCTTCCCTGGGCTCCAAGAGGACTGGCATCATGTGCAGGGCACATTGACCTTGGGGCTGCATTCCCAGAGAGATGCTGGTGAACAGGACCGTTCCCCACAAGCTACTGGGGAAACACAGCCTCGGACCAGCCAGGATGGCAGGGGACACTCACAACCTGCTCAGTGGCGTGCCAGAGTCCCAGACATGCTTTTGTAATATCCCTAACTCTGCCCTGTTCACTGCAGCTACCAGGATCTGTCCCATAGCCAGCATTCCCAAATGCTGCACATGCAGTGACGTCTGCATGGGGCTAAAAGGGGTAAAGAAAGGTGTTTGGTTATTTCAGGTGTTGCCAGTTCCTTCCTAACAGAGGTGAAAACTCCCCCAGGTAAAAAAAATTCCCTGGAAATAGGTCTGCAATAGTGTCTGCAGCGGATGCAGTGGATGAGAGTGATGGTGTGCCTCCAGGAGCCAAGCTGCTCCCTGTCCCCCCAGAGACTCAGTCCTCCTCCAGCATCCTTCACAGCTACCTCTGACTTTCAATCCACATTTGTGAAAAATCTTCATAATCTCCCTGACTAGGGAAGGTTTTGGGTCATATACAGATGGATGGAAGGAAATTAATTTTCTGCTTGGGCACTGAATCATCCTAGGAGAAGACCTTCATCTCACACTGCAGCTCGCTGGACCATGCCAGCCTGTTGAATTTCCTCGTGTGACACTGTGGGGGGCTGTTTGGGCCCTTCCCAATCGAATAAGAGTCAGGGATACATAAAAGATGAGAAATGAGAATTCCTGCCCCCTTGCAGGGTGAACCCCAGTTTCTCCCATTGGCAAAAACACAGCCAGGTTTTCAGAGCTGGTCAGTAATTTGGGGATGCCCAGTGCCTCCAAAGCTCTGCACATTCACCAGCATGGGGGTCTCCATCAACATCAAGATGTCTCCAGGACCTCATGCTGGTCAGGTGGTTTAGGGTGTTACCAGCCAGGTACCTGCAGTCACCAAGGATTTGTAGACTAAAAATCCCTGAGGCCTCCACCGTTGCTTTGTGCCATCTCCTGAGAGCCCAGAGGGAATCTCATGCCCTTGCACATCACACCCCTGCACTGGCTCAGCAGCTGGACACTCCTGAGCTTCCCCACCACGCCATCCTCTGCAGCCAGAGCAGACCATGGCACCTGCAGCTTTCCACTTCCCAACATCCTTGTGCATCCTTTGTAAATGCTGCTGGCCTTCCCAATTCCCACGTTGCTCCCTTTGCCTTGGAGCAGCGTGGCTGCAGCACTTGGGTCTGATCCTCCTCACTCCTCCCTGCCGTCCCAGGGCTTGAGTCCCCCTGTGCCCCTGGGGCTGGATGGATGATCCAGGAGCTTCTCCCTTGGGATCACCTGGAGCTGGATGGATGATCCAGGAGCTTCTCCCCTGGAGTGGATGATCCATCACCTGGAGCTGGATGGATGATCCAGGAGCTTCTCCCTTGGGATCACCTGGAGCTGGATGGATGATCCAGGAGCTTCTCCCTTGGGATCACCTGGAGCTGGATGGATGATCCAGGAGCTTCTCCCTTGGGATCACCTGGAGCTGGATGGATGATCCAGGAGCTTCTCCCTTGGGATCACCTGGAGCTGGATGGATGATCCAGGAGCTTCTCCCTTGGGATCACCTGGGCTGGATGGATGATCCAGGAGCTTCTCTTGTGGGATCACCTGGAGCTGGATGGATGATCCAGGAGCTTCTCCCTTGGGATCACCTGGAGTGGATGGATGATCCAGGAGCTTCTCCCTTGGGACCACCTGGAGCTGGATGGATCATCCAGGAGCTTCTCCCTTGGGATCACCTGGGGCTGGATGGATGATCCAGGAGCTTCTCCCTTGGGATTGCCTGAGGCCAGATGCATGATCCAGTGCCAGGCAGGTGAGGATCTGGGGCGAGGGGCACGGCTGGCAGGGGTGCCCGTGCTGGAACAGCTGTAGCAGCAGTGCAGGGCTGTCAGGAGCTGGGCTCCCCTGTGCCCAGGGAGGCAGGATGTGCCGGATCATCGCTCCCCATGCTGGTCAGGGCTGGTGAGAGCCCTGCCAGCACCCCTCGATCAGATGGGAGCTGAAGGGCTGCCTGGCTCTCCGTGACTCAGCAATAATGCTTTGGGTAGTTAACATTTCATTATCATTTTTAAAGGCTAAGTGGCTTTTACCACCTGAGAAGTATATTAATGGCCCCAGTAAAACACTCCCCTGAGTGCCCTAATGCTTCTGTTATATCGATTCATTTCCCCCCTCCCCCCTTTCCTTCTTTCTTTTTTAAAACATTTTTTCTCTCTCCCTGCATGTATTCCCCCATTATGAAAAATACACACTCATTTATACGGCGCAGACAGGGGGAATAATGCCCTTCTCCACCTAATAACACTGCTGAATCCTCCCTTCCTCACTCGCTTATTGCTCCCCACAGCAGCGAGACAAGAGGCAGATGGTGACAAATTCCTTCCCTGCCCCCGCAGATGATCAGCTTATTCCCTGGGTTCCCTGGGTTATTCCCAAGGGGATTTCTCGGGGTTTGGAGGTGGCTCCTTCAGTCTCTGGAAACGTCTCCCTTGTGTTGTGCTGCTTCCTGCATCTTCTCACTTCATGAAAGGCATTGAGGGACTGGAGTGTGTCCATGGAAGGGAACAGAGCTGGGGAAGGGTCTGGAGCACAAGGAACAGCACTGAGGGAGCTGGGAAAGGGGCTGAGCCTGGAGGAAAGGAGGCTCAGGGGGGACCTTGTGGCTCTCCACAGCTCCCTGACAGGAGGGGGCAGCCGGAGGGGTCGGGCTCTGCTCCCAGGGAATGAGGACAAGAGGAGAGGGAACGGCCTTGAGCTGCACCAGGATAAGTTCAGGTTGGACATCAGGGAGAATTTCCTCACTGGAAGGGTGGTCAGGCATAGGAACAGACTGCCCAGGGAGCTGCTGGAGTCACCATCCCTGGAAGTGTTCAAGAAATGACCTCCAAGAAGGAGGCTTTGGAAGAGACCTCCAGGATCACCAAGTCCAACCTTTGGCTGATGACAGCACCCTGTCACCCAGCCCGGAGCACTGAGTGCCACCTCCAGGCATTCCTTGAACACCTCCAGGGATGGGGACTCCACCACATCCCTGGGCAGCCCCTGCCAATGCCTGACCACCCATCCAGGGAAGAAATTCTTCCCGAAGTCCAACCTGAGCCTCCCCTTGGTGAACCTTGAGGCTGTGACCCCTTGAAGAGGATCTTCCCCACCACAAACGCAGATCCCAAATTCTGGGATGCCACCTGTGGTACAGACCAGGCAGGAGCCTCCCATCCCAGATTTGGCTGCTGCTGATGCTGGGTCCCACAGTGAAGGACTTGCTACGTCACCAGTGGCACACTGGTACCATGTGAGCTCCTCTGAGTGGCCAAGAAGGCCAAGGGTACCTGGCCTGGACCAGAAATAGTCCAGCAGGACCAGGGCAGTGATTGTCCCCCTGTGCTGGACACTGTTGAGGTCTTTTCCAAGCCAAATACTTCCATGATTCTGTGGAATAACTTCCAAAAAGTGATTTCCCTCTCCCCTCCACCCCTTTCATCAAAAAGCCACTTCTGATAAATAAAATGCCAGTTTCAAAAGGCAGGGAAGCAGGGAGCATCCCTGCCAGGGACAGGTCTCAGGCTGACCCAGGCACCGACCAAGTTCTGCCAGTGAGGGTCACAGCTGGAAGATGCTCAGCAGTGTTCCAGACCCCCACAAGACTCCCACAAGTGGAATCAAACTCTGCTGTGATGCTGTGAACTCTGGGCTCTCAGCTCAAGGCAGCTGTGCTGATGTGCATCCTCCCATCCCTGATTTCCACCAGGAGCTGCAGAAGGTGAGGCACCCTCTGGTCAGAGCTGAGGCAATTTGGCACCAGTGGCACCAAAGCTCAGAGTGTGACAGAACACAACACTGGTGTCATTATTTCCACTCACAAAACGTGATTTTTCACAATAAGTGGGGATGGACCTTGAGATATTTTAAACCCTTCTTTTCTGACTGGGGCAGCAGCCAACAAGGCAGATTGCAGAGTGATTTACCCCAAAGTGCCACCCCAGCTCAGCTTTCTTCTTCCTCGCAAGTTCCTTGCTATTTTTCTGTTCACAAACTTTTACCTAAAGATTGGCAGTCCAGTTCTGCAGTATTCAACGTAGGGGCACTGGACTTCTCAGACCAGACTGTGATGTTGTAAGGTCCTTTATTACACAGACAGAGACTAAGACTACTACAGATCGCTCTGGGACTGCTTGCTAAGACTGCTCCTATGACTCCTACTATGGCTACTGCCATGGCCACTGCCCTGTGGCCACTCCCTTATGGCCACTGCCCTCTACTATGCACTGAAAATTCCCTTTACACCATCCCACACCCAGGATGTGCCTTCACATAAACAGCAAAGATAAACAATACCCTGTAAGGTCACAAACCACAATACTCACACACCATAGGTCCAGAAGGCCACAAACCCATGATCTTCTTTTCCCATGCCCATCCCTGGTGACCTGGATGTGCTTCCTGGTCACCTCTGGGCCTTCCAGGCTGGTTTTCTATAACACACATAGTGTAACCCTACAGTTCCATCCACGTAAAGTTACCTGCTTGGCTATGTAGCACCAAGACCCCACTGCCTACCCACAGATGATTCACTCCTCAGATCCTCAATTTTTCCCCCTCTCTAAATCTGGGGAAACATGCTCCTCCCAGAATTTATTGCTCAACAGGCAAAGCCTCTATTCTTTGCTACTTTTCTAAGTGGCCTTTCCCTATCTCGTCATGATTCCCTATCTAAACTCTATGGGACAGGCAACTTCTTCTCATTGTCTCTAACTTTTGTTGATATAAAATGGATTTCTTATCTCTGACGAAATACACCTCCCTTTTCTCATCCTTTTTTATTTTTTGCTATTCTCAGCTCAGTATTTCAGATGAGCTACAGAAATTAATTTGAGCAGTTTCTTGTCTCGGTCCTTTTCTCCTCGAGGAGCTCAAAGACAGCTTCCTGCACTGCCCAGCCCTCGGGGAGGGAGGCTGCAGGCATCCTGAAGAGCCACTGAACCTTGCTCCAGCCCAGAGGGACTCAGCCCTCCCTTCCTCTCCTCCAGACCTTACATCCTTTGCATATATATCCTGACCTCGGGCTCTCTGCATGCCAGGCGGGGGTGTGTGCTCCCCTGCGACTCTCCCGAGCTCTGGAGGGAGGAGCAGGGACAGTTTGTGGGGAAGAGGCAGAGCGGCCGCAAGGAGGGAGGGAGGGAGGGAGGGAGGAGGGTGTCACCTCAGCGGCCAGCAGCGAGCAGGGACTTTATCCTGTGTGCTGTGAGCGCAGCTCCGGAGCAGCCCCGCGGGGCTGGCAGCTCTCTGGCACGGCCACTCCCTCCAGCTCATCCCGGAGGTTTGGGAAGCCAGCCCCGCGCACAGCAGCGGCACAAGCAGCAGGGGCCTTTCATTCCCGAGAGCTGGGCTGGAGCTCCAGGAGTTCACCGTGCTCTCCATGGCAGCGATTCCCTGAGCACTCCCCGGCCTCCCCAGCCCCTCTCTCCACTATCCCTGCTCTACACTGGCACCCCAAAGCTTCTCTCCCCTCTGCGTGCCCCCTTTCCCACCCAGCTCCTGCTCCTTCCATCCCCTCCGGGTGCTGCTGGGGTGGAGGGGACACGGCTGCTGGGTGGATCTGCGAGATGGGTGAGATGAGGAAGCTGGCTGAACTGATGCCCAAGTCTGCAGACTGTCACATTCAGAGCTGCTCTCCTGGAAGTGAGAAAATTTGGTCCCGATAGTAACACTTGGATCGCTGCTTTGCACAGATGTAACTCCTTTCTCCAGCTTCTGTTTTAATACGCGCGTTCCTGCCTATTCCTGGAGATGCAATTCGGTGCCGGATGGAGGGAGCAGCCCGAGACACCGAGTCAGCTCGACTCCGCAGCCAAGGGGCTTCCCATTGTTCTCCCAAAAAGTTGTTCAGATCTGGAGATCTTCTACCCCAGGGGGTCGTGTCAGGCTCGCAGCACACCCCACTCAAAAATGACCCGCCCAGCCCTCAACCTCCATTCATTGCATTTCCTGCGAGTGGGAGGTTTGGGGACTCAGAGCTCCACACCACGCCCTTGTTTTCTTCCACCTGTACCAGTCCATGCTACCTGTGCCAGGTGTGCTGGAGTGGGAGAGCTGAGGCCATGCCCTTCAAGAGCCACGGGTTGTCCTGGCAGCCCCGGCTGGAGCGGGATGGGCGGGACAGGGATGGGGATGGCGCTGCAGCTGCAGCAGGAGCTGCCTGGCTTTGGGGCTTTCCGATTCACAGCCCTAATGCAACATTAATGGGCTTTGCTGGCGCTGAATATTTATAAACCCAGGAGCAAGTTCCTGCCCATCCACCGAGAAGCTGCAGGGCAGAGAGCAGCTCACGGCCTCTGGCTCGCCACGGTGGCCTGGCCAGGACACTGCCCACTGACCAGGCAGTGGAACCTGCCCTGTCCACCCACTTGGGAAGGGGAAGAAGATGAGGACAGGGAGGACCCAGAGCTGAGCTGTCTGCAACACCTTTCCCTCCCCTCTCCACCCTACATCTCCGCCTAAATTTGTGGAAAACCACACCAGCTCACACAAGCCTGCCTCCCTTCCCTCTCCTGCCACCCCTGTGCTGCCACAGCCCTTCCCAAAGCCTGGCTCTCTCATCTTCTGCTCCCCTCAGCATCCCCTCCTCTCCCCACTTCCCTGACCACACACCTGCCTTCCCCAAACCCTGCTCTCCTCAGCTCTCCTTGTCTCCATTTCGATGATTTCCCAGGGCTCCTTCCCACCTTTCTGCACATCCCACATCCTGGAGATGCCACCGGGTCCTGGTGGCTGCATGGCCCTTCCTTCCTCCCACCGTGTCCCTGTGGACTGTCCCCACCGGGGGGGAGGAGACCCTGAGGACACCCTGTCCCAGGCCCCCTTTCCACACTGCTGTGCACAGCAGCCAGCAGTGACTGCTCCAGATAAGCCTTTTTCAGAAGGAAAAGCACATGGAAAAAAAATGTATTTTTCCCCCTTTTTACCCAGTTTCAAAGGGATGCTCTGGTTTTTTGTTTGTCTCTTGGAATCTTTTGTGTGGAGACAGAATGAGAAATCGCCCTGCTATGGCTATCTGGCCAGCCAGAGGGAGATGCCAGCCCCCAGGGGACATCCCTTTTGGAGTGGGGGGACCCTCTCTCCCACCCAGTCTCCTTGGATGAGTCTTCCCAGTGTAGGGCATGTGGAAAGCCCTCCCTGGGGTTGGAGGGAGAGCCCAGGAAGGCTCTCACCCACCTGGGGCGATGTTGCAGTGAGGAGCATGGTTGGGCTCTGCTCCAGCTCACCTCACCTTGCACCCAGCACCGCAGCTGAGGGGGTTCGGGGGGACCCTGGGGGCCAGGGACATCCCCCTCCCCATCCCCAGCGCCCCAGGAGTGCCCGGTGGCCCAGGCCACCTCTCCCTCTCCTGTTTGAGCCGTCAGCTGCAGCAATAAAAGCACCTCCCCTTCCCAGCCCTACATTAAAAGAGCCGGACCTAAAATTAATTTAGCCCTGCTCTTTGTTGTGGACAATACAGAGGGGATATTGTGTGTGGGGAGAGAAAGGCTTTTTGTTTGGGTGAGGAGACAGCGGCGGTCTGTTCTTGCGGACATCTGAAAACAAGGCTGGGAAGAGCGGCCCTTTAAGTTCGGCTGAAGCAAAAACACACAGCCCCATCTCACAATTAAACACAGTATCAAACCGAGAAAGGATCAATTGAGCCTAAAACAGAAAGCTCCCCATGTGACAGATTCCAGAAAGTACGTGATACACCATGCCCAGGGCTAGTACATGCCTGCTGTGTTTCCCAGTACATGATTAATTTGACTCAGGGCAGGAGGCTGCAGGCAAGGGATCTGCAGCACACACTGAAAAGTTTTAACACTTTGAAGACTGGAGGCGCGGCTGAGCGCCGGAGACAAAGGCAGAGGCGGCGGCGGGCGGTGGGAGCACCGGCTGGATGGACCCACGGACAACGCGAGGCTCGATTTTGAGCCCGTGGCCAGCACGGGGAGCGCTTCCCGCTGGAGGCCAGCGCCAGCATCCCCCAGGCAGCATCCCGCCTCCATCCCCGCGGGGGCTGCTCCCCACGGCCACCTCCCAGGGAGCCTTTGGGGTCGGGGTCCATAGGGCAGTCCCTGCGCTGCCGCCTCATCCCGTGGGTGTGCGACAGGGATCGCCCGGGGAGGTTTGTTTCCCTTTCCCGGTCTAACAGGTGACCTTGGAGATGCGCAGATTAGAAGCAATTAATATATTAGTCGGTTAATTGCTGGAGAGTGCAGATGAAGCCAGCGGGCACTTTCCCCGGGAGGCAAGGGGTGGCGCTGCGACACCAGCAGAGCAGCCTGTCCTGGTGGGGTGCGGGCTGGGGACACTGGGGTGACAACCCCCAAGCTGCCCCTCCCCGCCCTCCGCTGCCTGGCCACGGGGGGACACGCTTGCCTAAGGGCAGGATGCGACATTGGCCAAGGGGCGCAGGCTGGGGACACAAGGGTGGCATCCCCAGAGCTGGATGCCATCTGTCCACACTGCCCAGCTCTTGGGGACACAGCCCTTCCAACAGCAGGATGTCACCCTGGCTGAGGGGTGCGGGCTGGGGACATGGGGGTGGCATCCCCAGAGCTGGGTGCCCTGTCCCCCACTGCCCACCCGTGGGGGACACAGCCCTCCCTCGGGCAGAGCTCACCAGCCCAGCCCTGCCACCAGCCCTGCGCTCCTCGCTGTGCGGGTGGTCCCTGCTGCCAGCCCCCTGGCTGCCATCCTGGGGACACTGTGAGGCCACAGTCGTGGGGCTGGAGTGGCTGGTGTGCAGCAGCAGGGCTGGCATCACCGGGCTCACACTGTGCAAGCCACCCCTGAAAGCAAAGAGAGCCCAGGCTGTGACTGCGCTCTCCAGGATGGCTGGACACAGGACCTCACAGCTCTGCTTCCTGCTGCCAGCCTCTTTTCCCAGGCCTGGGAATGGTTGTAGCTTGGGAGTGACCCTCCCCAGCCTCAGCCCGAGCTCTGGACCCTGCACGCTACCACAGAGGTGCTGCAGCCCCAGTTTGGGGGTGCAGGGGCCCTGAGATCACCTGGGGGAGCACACCTCACCCAGGGCTGCTCTGCTCCCTGCCACGCTGAGCCTCAAACCAGCACAACTTTTCCAAAAATATCTTTGTCAACAGGGCAATCCAGGCTGTCTCGTGAAGGAGGCAGACCCTCAAGCTACCAGGGGATGAGGCACACAGAGGTTGGGCACCATCCCCTTTCCAAGCAACTCCCTCACGCTGAAGTGGCTGAGCTGTCCTCACGCGGGGTGCAGAGCAGGACGGAGCTGAGAGCAGCAGGGTCAGCCCATCCTTGGGCTGCGCTCCCCCCATAAAATGCAGACACTCCTGCCTGCCTCACAGAGGGGCTCCGTTCATTATCCGCTGCAAAGTGCTCCGAGATCCGCGGATCAAAGGTGCCGTCACAGCGTCGAGCCTGATTATTATTGATTATCCGTTCCAAGCCAGGTCCCAAACGAAGCCAGCGAGCCCTGAACGCAGAGGAGCCGAGGGAGGGCCCAGCAATCGACTGGCGATTTTTACTGTGGATGACCCGAGCCAGGGAGCAATTTCTGTTCATCCATCAAGGAAGATCCAGGCGTGAGCAAACAGTCAGGTCATGGGCATTCATTTTATTATTAAATCCTAAAGGGGCCGCGGCTCGTGCAGCTGGATGTAAGTGATCCTCGTGTTAAAAAGACGAGCTTTGAATTTAATTTTGCAGCCAGGCTGATAGACCTGGGGATGACTCAGCCAGAAGAACCAGCCAGGCCTTCTCCTCGGGGAGGAACAACACAGCCAGGCAGAGTCAGGAGCCAGCTCCCAGCATAGCACAACCCTCAGGTCCCTCCTAGAGCTCCTGTTGTCCCTACTTTGCTGTCCTGTCCTCGTGCACCATGTGCCAGAGTGGCTGCCTCCCAGCCTGAGCTCACGTGGAGGGCTGTGCCTGTGCTGGGGACAGGCTCTGAGCTGTGCTACCCCAACGCAGGCACAGGTGGAGTGAATTGTAACAGGGCTCTGGTGGAGTGAGCCATCCCTGGAGCAGGAGCACACACTGCACCATGTGTGGGTTCACCCTGCACGGCTGTACAGACATGTCACCCACTGCAGAGGTGTGACACACACCCTGCACGGCTGTACAGACATGTCACCCACTGCAGAGGTGTGACACACACCCTGCACGGCTGTACACACACCCTGCACGGCTGTACACACACCCTGCACGGCTGTACAGACATGTCACCCACTGCAGAGGTGTGCCACACACCCTGCATGGCTGTACAGACATGTCACCCACTGCAGAGGTGTGACACACACCCTGCACACCTGTACCGCACTCCCGGCACAGCTCTGTCTCACTCCCTGCACAGCTCTACTGCACTGACTGCACAGTTGTACCACTGACCCTGCACAGCTGCAGCACACTCCCTGCACACCTCCACGCTGCTTTCTGTGCTGTGTGCCCAGCCCCATGCATGGCTGCACCCACAGTCCCTGCTGTGCAGGGTCCTGCAGGACCAGCAGGGCCGCAGTCAGGGAGGGGGTGCTGAGGGCAGGCAGGATGCTCGTGGAAGCCAACCATGAGGGAATGCTCCTGGAGGGGATGCAAATGCTGCTGCAAATCGCAGGGCTGTGGGTGTGGGAGCTGAGTGCCCTCTCCTCGTGTCCCCTGGGCTGGCACCAAGCAGGCTCAGGGTGTCCCAGGCCCCTGGAGCAGAGCTCATCAGCCGCCTCTAATCCCTGGCGCCCATCCTCGTCCTCCTCCTGCCCCCACAAGACTGGCTCCACTTTCCCCAGCAGGAGCCCAAGGAAAAAAAAAAGGAAGAGAGAGAGGGAGGGAGGGAAAGAGAAGCTAAAAATCTGTCTTCTTTAATTAATGAGGCAAGCCAGCCTGGAGAGCACGTTTGGGATCGCAGGCCCCCAGCCAGGGGCGAGCCAGCAGCCAGGGCCAGTGACATGGAGGAAGAGAGATGGGGGGAGCGTGGGGGGACACAGGCACGGCTTTTTATACTCTCCTGTTAACTGATCCACGGAGCTTTCCTGGCATCGGTTTCAAAGGTATCCCTTCACTAATCCGCCGGGCTGTTCCAGGATGGCGGTTTTGACCAGCGGGAAGGGGGAAGGGAGGGAGGAGAAACGGTCACAGGCAGACTGCACCTTTTCACAGCCCGCAGGAAAGAAAAGCAGGGGGGAAAAAAGGAGCCGAGTGTGGCGTGGGGCCGGGCAGGGGGATGCTGGTGCTCGGGAGCCGCACACGCAGCGTCAGGGCCAGCTCTGGGGACAGCTTGCTGCAGCATCCGGGGAGGGAACCAAATGGCACCTTCCAAATATAGCTCCTGCCACGCATCTGCCCGCCGGGCACCGCGGGCATCCCAAACACGCCTTCCCCAGCAGGCTGCCCTTAATATAGGCTGCCCCCCTCCCCAGTGACCTTCCCCAGCAGGGCTGCTGCTCCAGGGTGCAGCACCCGGGAGCACACACCGGGATTGCCTGCAGGCACAGCTCTCACCCCAAGGGAAGGTGAGCTGTGCAATGCAAAGGCACATTGGGGCCGGGCAGGAGGAAGGTGGCCCTGTGGCATTTGGCCCTCGAGAAGGGCCGTGTGGGTGTCACTTGGCCATGTGAGCTGGGGGGATGAAGCAGGTTTTTATGTAGAAGCTGCACCTTAGAACCTGATTACTGGGGGCCAGACACTGCCTACCATCACAAGGGCCAAGGGTCTTCTCTAGTTGTAGTTCTTGCTGCTCTGTTGTTGTTTTAATATAAAAATGAAGCCCCAGAGGGAGCCTGGGTGGGTGCCTGACCTGCTGTGAGGACTCTGCAGGCAGGATCAGTCTGCCCCAGCAGGCTGGCATCATTTCCTCTGTCAACCCCACGAGCTACTGCCGTTCCACTTCAGCATTCTCTCATTCCAGGAGAGCCCGTGATGCTGGAGTGACCATCACTGGCTCTGTTGTGGCCGTCACCAATGGACACCAGCACCCCTGGCCTGCAGGGTGGACACCATGCTGGACACCAGCACTTCCATGGAGAGAAGAGGAGACTGCAAGATCAGCAAGAGACCCTTCTGCAGGGCACCACTGCAGGCAGCAAAGGCATTTGGTCATTAATGTCATTTTTCAAATTGCAGTTCAGACCTGGGCACAGAGTCCCCACCAGGGACAAGCTGCTGGTGCTGGCCCAGGGGGTAGGTACCAGATGAATTTGCTTATGAGCTCCTTCTCTAGGTGGTTAAAAAGCTCAGTGTGTGTGACACAGAGAACTGGGCTAGGACAGATCCCACGCCACAGCTCTGATTTCCCTCTCAGGCCAAGGACGCTTTGCTAATGCTCATGTCCTGACATGTAAGATTTGGGCAAAGTCAGGTAAAAGTCTCAGTGTCCCTGTGACTCTGAAGTAGCTGTGCTAGCTCAAAAACCAGATGTGTTCTGCTCTTTAGCACAGCTATCTAAACTAGCCTCAAAATGGCTACAAAACTCCCCTTCAGTATAGGAAAAATGTCAATCCTCCATCCAATAATATTTTTACAGCTTCTTGCTGCCCAACAAACTCCCTTAAGTTCCAACAGTGTCAGTTTTGCCTCATTTTTGAAAGGTCCCTTTTGGAGTAAAGCACCAAGCTTCTTGTGTAAAGAAGAAAAATTCGAACCAAACCCTCTGCATGGCCTAAATGGCACGGTGCCATTTGGTGTTGAGGACTGCTCTGGGCTTCTTTTGGTCCCTTCAGACCTGTCCCACCACATGGACAGTGCTCCTTGAGAGGTGCTGGGAGGTCGGTGTAGCTGCATGAACAGCTCCATCTTCCAGGATGGAGTTTGCTCACCCCTCCTTGTATCTGTTGGAAGGGGGGAAGGGTTATCCCCATACCCATCCTTGTATCTGTTGGAAGGGGGGAAGGGTTATCCCCATACCCATCCTTGCCCAAGGAGAGAGGGAAATCCTCTTTCCTGCTAAGCTCAGCCTGTGATGCTCCCCAGTGCACCGAGAGGGAAGCTGTGCATGCTCTGTGCAGGAAGATGGTGGGAAGGCAGCTGGGGAGGGGCTGATCACCTGCTCCAGTTTCACACCAGAGTGTTGGGCACGTGAAGACCCAGCCCCATGTCCTGCAGACTTTGGCTGGCTGCTGCCTCTGAATGGGAATGCCATGGCAGGAGCCAGCACGTACCCAGCGTGAGGACCCCACTGACGTTACACATTACATTCCTCCCTGACCTTTGTCCACGGGCTCATTAAAATAATTGATCCTAGCCATGACAGTCACACAAGGACCCCATGCTTGTCACATCAGCTTCTGGGTGGCTCCTTCCTTCCCACCGCCCTGGCCAGGCTCAAATCTCTTTTTGCCAGCCCTTCCCTTGCCCTGTGCTCCCCCGGGGGCACCGCAGAGCCGTGCCCCGAGTGCCCCGGGATCAGCAGCAGGCTGCGGTGGCTCGGGGGGCTGGGGAAGGTGTCTCGCTGCTGCCCACGGGGAGATCCAGCCGGTTGTTTTGCCGGCTTTACTCGGGAGTGTTAATTATTCCAGCCCCAGGTGGCATTGTCCCTCACTATTACACGGTTGACCTGTATCTAATCCGTCATCATCTGAAACCCTCTGCCCCAGCCTGGCATCCCCCGTTCGCCCCGAATCCCCCCATCCTCCGCGTGCTTTATTGCTCCTGCACAAACCAAGTTACAGTTTCAGGAGAGAATCAAAGGAAAGCTCCTTAATTTCCATCCAGCAAAGCGCGG
>JAVTVJ010000654.1:0-13773 GCA_034509425.1 Eopsaltria australis
ACTGACTTAAGAGTCATGGTTTTACACTATAAAAGATACATGAGCTAACACTGGGGCAGAAGTCTCTCACACCCTAAAAGTGTTTGAAGCTTCTCCCCGAAGTTTGGACGCAGGCTTTGCAGTTACTTCCCCGGGGATTGAGGGAAAGGATCTCGGTGCGTGCTCCACCAGCAATTGGATGGTAAGATACATTGAATCTTAAGCTTATACTATTTCTTCACTAGCTGTAACTGAAAAGGTACCTTATCGTGCACTGTATATGTTAAACTACTAGTAGTCTTTCTTTTTGTTTTATTCCTGTGTAGTACTGGTTTGCTTTTAAGTCTTATGTCTGTTAGTTTCCCTGTCTATTAATGAGTTTCATTCTGTAATAGACAGAATCAGTCATCATTAAAAGAACATATATGAAAGTGGGTTTTGGGGTGCTGGTTACCTCAATAAGGTTACTGCCTACTGCCAAGGCCTGGGCAGGAGGCAAGGACTAATTTTAACTCCCACATCCATTCGTAACAACTTTGGTGTAGTCGAGGCAGAATGATGATATATGATTCAAACGATCAGACTAAAGACTTATCAAACTATTTACGGGAGCACTGTGTTCGTCCTCTTCCAGTGCACAACTGGTTTGAGTGGGAAAAATTCCAGGCGAACATAACTGGAGAAAATGTATTTTCTCTTGCACTTGCATCATGTTTAAAGCTGCATGTGAGTGGTGAAAAGAAATGATAAGAGAACATGACAAATTAAAACAAGAGGTGAGAGAATCCAACGAAATAACCAAAGCCTTGGAAGAAAAAATTGGAATTAACATCACTAAAAACCCCTGACTCTGTGGATGTTAAAGAAATTCCAGAGTTGATAACATCACCTGGAGATGAAAATGATGATATTCAGAAAAACTCTGATGAAATTGGTGATTCAAATGTTGAATTACATCCTAAGCAAAACACCAAACCTCTACCTCTTGAAGAGACAAGAATTTCAAAACTTAAATTGAAATCCGTAATTAAAGCTGAACTCTCCGAGGGACCCCAAGGTGATCAGAGGAAAAATATGTTCACATTTCCCTGCAATTCACTACTATCACCAAATCTCCAGGAAAAGTATAAACATCTGAGGAGATTATGTTTCACAGGAAAAAAAAAATATTATGGGATGCTATAGAAAGTTTTAGATTCTGGGCTGTGAGCGTGCTACTATATCATGAACCAACCCCTTCTGACTTAATAAGTACACACGGGTCAGGAGGAGCAATGCAGTCAGCTAAAAACACCTCTGCTGCTGCTGCAAAAATCAACTGTTTGCAAATAAAACACAAACCTGCAGATGTAAGTATCTCAAACTCTGCAGAGATGATTCTTACCTTACTGAAAAGAACTCCAAATGTGCTAAGATTGTTCAGTAGAGAAATGGATAAGTATCCTTAGCTCCTTTTGAATAGTTGGGGAAGGAAAATCGACAATTCAAAGCCTCCTCTCACAGTGAAAAAACCCCAAAAAACCCTAACAGTTCTTTACAGCAGAGAAAAAAACCTAAAGCTGAACCCCCTAACCAGCTTCCCCACATTCCTGCATGTTAACAACTTCGAAGTACTCTTATCTCTTTAGTGAGAACAGAGAAAGCCTTCAAAAATTTCTAACACCAAAGTTTGAAATCTCTTTCAAATGCTCCTACAGGAGCCGAAACCCTAAATTTAAGTTTTTAAGAGAAATAAAATTAGAATTAGTTAAACTAACTAGAATTAAAAGTGTTATCTCTTACACTACTAAAATCTATTTTGATATAATTAAAACCTTTCCACTGCAGGTGTCCCAGGTGCATTTACACATAGCAGTTTGTATGTTGACTGCCTTCAACTAAATGCCAAATTCCCTTTTTGGAAGGTAAAGTTCCCAGATTTTTTCTGTGGTAACCACAAACAGAGTTCACTCAAATACTTTGGCTTTTCTTTTAGAGTGTATCTGTGTGCATAGGAATTACCTGTGTGCTTGTGTGTGTATGTGTGTGGCTGCCAAGTTCCAAACAGCTAAACAGCAACTTCAGAGATGCAAATTGACATTGCTAAAGTGAGAGATAGACAATAGAAACTCAACTCCTCCTGCCTAGAGAAGTCAAACCAGTTTTTCTCTGTCTCTCAACCCTCCAAACTCTGCTTGCTTGCAAAGACAAAATTTACATACAAAAAGCATAGCAAATACTAGTGGTATCTCACTCTACAACAGAATTGGTTAATGAATACCACTGCCTTTGCTTCAAATCCCAAAATAAAAAAATCAACCTTCTAAAAATGGCCCCAATATTACCTGCCTCTGCTGTAACTAATGTCAAACAATACCCTATACCCCTTGCAGCCAAACAAGGGATAACTAAAGTAATTAAAAATTTAGAACAGAGGGACATCATATTTAGAACACACTCTGCATACAGCTCCCCTGTCTGGCCAGTGAAAAAACCAGATGGGAGCTGGCGTTTAACAGTTGATTACCGGAGACTTAACACAAACACAGGGCCTTTGACTGCAGCTGTCCCAAACATTGCAAATCTCACTGCCACACTGCAAGCAGCAGCACATAAGTGGATGGCAGTGTTAGACATAAAGGACATGTTTTTTATGGTACCTATTCAGGAAGAAGATAAACCCAAATTTGTATTTACTTGGGAAGGAACACAATACACATTTAATCGTCTTTCCCAGAGGTATAAACACTCTGGAACTATGGCTCACAATGCTTTAGCAGAACTCCTTCAACAAATAAAAATCCAAGAAGGAGTACAACTTTACCAATACATTGATTATGTGTTAGTAAGGAGGGAAGAAGAAAACACAGTGAGACTTACAACACAAGACATATGGAATAAACTGAATGAAGAGGGAATAGAAGTACCCTCAACTAAGTGTCAAGGACCCTCTAAAGAGGTTAAATTCTTGGGTACCTGGTGGATAGCAGGCCAAACTGTAATTCCAAATGAAACAATTACAAAATTGGATACTTTATCTACCCCTATAGCTCGCTGGTTCCTCTGTCCAGCCCGGCGTTAATATGACAGATTCCAGCTGGCTATATTTCCAGGAGTGCCCCTGTCCCCAGGGCACTCTGGCAGCATCTTCTAGACACTTAGCCAGAGAAACTGCGGCCTGCGTTGGTAGTGCAGGGACTGAGTCCGGTTTAGCTATCAGCTGAAGTCGAATAACGAGAGGGCTCTTGGTATGCCTTTAATTCTGAGTGGCTTTATTGCAGGATGCTCCACACAGAGGGGAGGCAGGAATCCAAGAGGCCGAGAGGGCCTCAGACACAGACTTAAGAGTTATCTCATACAACCCATCACCAGGGAGTCTGGGGGAGGATAGGGAAGTTCCAGGGTTACTTGGTCCTATGGAATGGGGAAGGAAAGGGGCCCAGGAGATAACATGGGCTAGTACAAAGGCTCTTGGGGGGAGGGAGGAGATGATGGACACCAGCAGTGGCTACTCTGGTTTGTCCTGGGTTAAACCATGGTCACTCCACTCTCCAGGGGGTACCCAGCCCCTTTGGAATTTCTCCACCAGTGATCTTTCTCTTTTTCTAAGTCGTCTCCCCCTGGGGTCTCCAAGGATACATCCACAGCAGCTACATCCCTCCACAACTGTCGTGAGTTGACCCCGGCCAGGTGCCAGGTGCCCACTCAGTCACTCTATCACTCCCTCTCCTGCTGGGAGAGGGGAGAGGATAATATTGAAAAAAAACTATCAGGGTAAGGAAAGGCAGTTTTATTACAGCAAGAAAAAAAAATAGAACAAACAAGCTGAGAGTTGTGCGCGCAGGAGCAGAAGGGAAAACAATCAATCTCTACTTCCCATCAGTAGCAATGTCCGGACACTTTCTGGGAAGCAGGGCTTCAGCACGCGTGATGGTTGTTCCAGGAGGCAAACATGGACCAGCCCTGAGTGCCTCCTCCTCCTCCTCTCTTCCTTCCCTTATATATCTGAGCTGATGTCATATGGTATGGAATATCCCTTCGGCTGACTGGGGTCAGCTGGCCTGCTGGTGTCCCCTCCCAGGATCTTGCCCCCCCCATCCCCTTCAATGGGGGAAGGAATGTCAGAGGGACAGCACAGCTTGGCAGTAGCCAAAACACTGCTCTGTTATCAATGCCAGCTACCAAAGCAAAGTACAGCAGTGTAAGGCCTGTGAGCTTTACCCCAGTCAGACCCAATACAACAACAAAAAAGGAACTGCAACAAATCACCGGTACTCTGGGATACTGGAGACCAATCACTTGGACCAGTTCACCCCAGCGATCCTATAATAGCTGAATGAGGTTTTGCTGAACATAGAACTTACTGTCATTTGTTTCAAAAAGAACCACATGGGCCAAACGGCCACTAGAGTTTAGTTCCACAGCATTAAAAATCACTGAAGGAACATACACTAATTGGAAAAAGGGATTGTTATCTCTCACTAGAGCCCTCAAACAAGTAGAAAAAATTCAACAGCAGCAGCCTGTAACAGTTCAAGAGCCCTTCAGTTTCTTAGCCAACATTAGATTGGCAAATGAATGAAAAGTTTGGCAAAAGGAAAATTTAGATGTTTGTTTTTACAAGTTAAGTCCTCATAAATCCATACAGGTTGAGTTAAAACTCATGCAAAAACCCCCAAATGTTACAAACCTATTGTAACAACCAAGTGGATTAGCTACAAATTAATCCACAATACTGATAGCAATTTAATAAATAATTGTACCTTTTTTTTACAACACAAAGCAGAGACTAGCCAATAACCAGGAAGATATATAAAGACACTCTGGTCAACCTGGTAAACAAATTATATCAAACCTCTAAAAACATCTGGTAGTTACAATTACGTACTAACAGATGTAAAAAGTATATCTAGACTATTAAAAGCCACAAAAAACAAACATACCAATACAAAAACTACTATCCTGTCTCAAAGCTTAAAGACTAGTTTTTCAGTCTCCCCATCCTAAAACTCTATACGGTGACACTCTTGCCTCTGTGCAAGTTTGGCATTGCTCTAAAGCAAAGCAAGTTTCCCAATGAAAACTCACAAAGGGCTCCTACACTGCCCTCATCTGACAGCAATGAATATAGCGCTGAGTTTACAACTAGAGGTCAGAAAGGGAACCACTACCATAATTCTTCATGAGAAACATACCTATTATTACTTAAATTCTGTGGTTTTGATTTCTCTAATAACCTTGAATGTTTAAGTATATCCTCACTAGACAAAAGCTAGGTGTGCATACAGATGTGGAACAAGAAACCATACAAGCAGCATTAAAAGGACAGTCCAATATCTGCTCAACTGTGATAACTACTGAGATTCCTGGACTCCTGTAAGCGAATAAAACCAACTCTAGACACACAGAAGAGCCTACAAGACTGGACTGCACAGTAACTAATGAATCTCCTATAACCAAAAATGTTAATTATGATATTGCTTACACTGTTATATTTACAAATTAATGTTTTTTAATAATGCTGAATGGCTAATTAGTCACCCTAACAAAACGTAACAATTAGGCATTAAACTGATTGATGTAATAATTGTGGTTTAACCATTAATATTTAATGTATAGGTTGTATTCCAAATTTACAAAATTGGATCCAACAAAATATGTAAGTCTAGTGATAACGATTTCCTCTGAAATTCCCAAAAAAAAAAAAAAAAAAAAGTTTACATTTGTTTGGGTAACATTAACACCTTATTTAGTACTATTGAGGTACTAAATGATTTAATAATTTAGTTATTTTGATTTAATTGTTTTACATGATGTTTGTACATCACTTATAGTTTTACAAATATCACCGTAGAATATTTCTACCTTCACTCTGATTGTCACAGGGGATGAAGGGGCTTCATCCTTAATGTAACATTGACTTGAATTTTCAAAATCAACTTTCATTACTTCTCCCTTTCTACCTCTTCAAGGTGGAACATAATTAAAATTGAACTTCAGTAGATCCTTAATTCCCCTGAGACAATCAAACCATTACTTAATACTATATATACTTCTTTTCTTTTTTTTTTTTTTTTTTTGCTTAAATTGTTGTAGAATTGTCTAACACTTATAATCTTAAGCAAACTATATTTCACTAAAAAAAGGACTGGACAAGAAACATAAGGAGAAATGAAAGAAATCACCAACCAGCCACTGAACTGCTTCAGTCACTACAACCAAATAACTACCTCCATAAATTCTCCTTTGTTCCTGACTTAGATCTCATACTTCTGTGGCTTCAAGATTCACAGGGTGGAGGAACAACCTACCCTACATGGACTAATAGATGAACTACCTTTAAACCATCATGTACACACTGATTGTAATACCATGTCTTATAAGTGTTACATAAACTGAAACCACAACAGGTGCTCCTTATCCATGTTAATACAACATCTTTTGAAGAAATAGTACAACCTAGGAAAACAATGTATATCAAAAATACACAAAGATAGTGCACACATATATGAAAGTGTATGCTTTTATAGCATGGAGGCAAGAGATACCTGCACTATCACTCCATGAGATAAAACCAGTGACTCTAAGTCACGGGGTGAATTGTGGCAGGACACCTACCCCCCTCACCTCCTCCTCCTGTGTGCCACAGATAACGGGTGCATAAAGAGAGAACCCAAGGGCAGGAAGACCCAGCAGGGGTCATCTCTGGCTCCAGAGGGCTCAAGCCTCAGCTAAGAATTAACATCTTAGTCTGCAGAGCTGATGGGAGGAGAGATAAAGGAAAAATCACTGACTTAAGAGTCATGGTTTTACACTATAAAAGATACATGAGCTAACACTGGGGCAGAAGTCTCTCACACCCTAAAAGTGTTTGAAGCTTCTCCCCAAAGTTTGGACGCAGGCTTTGTGGTTACTTCCCCGGGGATTGAGGGAAAGGATCTCGGTGTGTGCTCCACCAGCAATTGGATGGTAAGATACATTGAATCTTAAGCTTATACTATTTCTTCACTAGCTGTAACTGAAAAAGGTACCATTCTCGTGCACTGTATATGTTAAACTACTAGTAGTCTTTCTTTTTGTTTTATTCCTGTGTAATATTGGCTTGCTTTTAAGTCTTATGTCTGTTAGTTTCCCTGTCTATTAATAAATGTTTCATTCTATAATAGACAGAATCAGTCATCATTAAAAGAACTTATACATGAGAGTGGGTTTTGGGGTGCTGGTTACCTCAATAAGGTTACTACCTACTGCCAAGGCCTGGGCAGAAGGCAAGGACTAATTTTAACTCCCACATCCATTCGTGACAGGCACATGCTTTAATTTCGGCTGATGCAGCAGAGATGACAGTATGTTCGGACCCTTGTTGGGAAATGGCCATTTCTGGCTGCACAGACATAAGGTATAAGTGAGCAATCCAGACTCCATAGACAAGTGTTAGGCCTCTGCTCAAGGCTGTTCTCAAAACAACTGTGGGAAAGGGAGACATGAGAGCTGTAAACAAGGTGCAGGTGTCTAGAGATTAGCTTGGCAGAAGAAACTGTTGATGTTATTGCCTTCTGATACCAGTTTGTGTGTTAATTAGATTAGAGAAAGATCCCGTGAGAAACTTCTGTAAGTGAATAATATTTTGAGCACGTAAGGTAGTATAAGTATGTGCACTGTCTGACAATAAACGAGCTTGATTTATGAACCACATTGGATCATCGTCTTGCTCCTCTCGCCGACAAATGGTGACCCCGACGTGCGCGACAGAGACGGAGTCGACGTGCGGGACCGGACCGGCGGGATCGGGAAAGCACCGGTAGCAGCAACCGGGGAGCGAAGATCTATACCCTTTGCGCGGCGAAGGGGGGATCCGATCGCTCGGACCTCGGAGAGGGGTCCGCCGCCCGAGAACGGCTACACTCGGAAAGGCTGCGTGGCGATCGCGGGATCAGCGGGTAGACGCGGCGCGGAAAGACGCGGAGGGGCCAGCGCGGAGGGACGCGGAGGCCGTTGCGATCAGCCTGGAGAGGTTAACCAGCTGGACGGATATGGATTCGCAGGTAGCCGTAGATTTGTTAACACGCTTTTTGGAAAAGCGGGGAGTTAGCAAAGACACCTTAGAACAGGTGACAGGATTAGTTACGTTGGGAATAGAAAAGGGTTGCTTCAGGGACCCTAACAGCATTTTTGACCTGCCAGAATGGCGGACGTATGGTGATCAGTTGTTTGAGGGAATTCTAGACAGCAACAAGGTAGGCGCGACACTCGGGAAGCCCTGGAGGGAGGTAACGACCTGTTTACAAAGATACCAGGCAGAGAAAAAGGTTGCAGCCGTAACCACGGCAAAACTAGAAGGAATCACGGAAGGGAGCGGGGGGACTCCGGGAGGTGAGCGCCCTATCCCGGGAATGCTCGGCATTGGTAACGAAACGCCCAGCCTGCCGGCAGTAGGGAGGTGTATGGTGCTGGAGGTGCACGGCTCGCCGCCCGAGCACGGCGTTGCCCCGGAGGCGGCCGCTGTTTGCGCGGAGCAATCGGCCGCCCCGGCGCCCGCGCCGCCGGAGCCGGAGGAGGGGTGTCCGCCCCTCCCCTGTGCACCGGCCGAACCACAGGAGGAAGATCCGCCGGCTTTGCCCCCCACCCCGGGCGATTCTATGCCTTCTCGCCCGGTGCGAGGAAGCAGTGTCCCTTCTCGGCAGGAGCAGCCGCCGGCGCGCCAGCCGCCGCTCGCGCCCCCCCCCTCGCTGGGTGGAGGTGGAGGCGGGGGCGCTGCTCCGTTTCGCGCGGGGAAGGGAGACGCAGAATTAGCTGGGCGAAGGTAGAACAGAAAGCTTTGGAAGAGGGCGATGAAAAACTAGCTCAGGACGTTAGAACTTTAAGCCGAGGAGAAGCGGCGTTTCCAGTGCTCTTTGAGTCCCTGCAGGATGACAGGGTATCCGCAGCTATCACAGCTGGGGTGCCGCAGTGGAGGCGAGGGGCACTGTTACGCCAGTGTGTTTTAGAAAATTGTAATCGGCAGACGCTGCCCGCAGACACCTCCATTCAGGTCATGTTAGAAAGGATGAGCCGAGTGCCGGTGGGAATGCAGGCATTTATAGCAGAAATAGTCACCGCCATGGGAGACAAAAGAGGTGAAATAATAGCCCCTGTCAGACGCAGGCCCTTAGCGCAGAGGCGGGAGGGTCGCGCCTAGGCAGAGAGCCCCGGTGCTTCAGGTCTGGGGAAGAGGACGGAAGGGATGGAGATAGATGAAGGACAGCTGACAGTCCAGGACCTCTTCTAACTTATCATCTCTGTGAGAGAAGTGAACTGTGATAATTCCGCTATGCGGAATCTCCTAAAATGGACTTGAGACTGTAGATTAACCCTGAGAGCGAGAGTGGCCTTTCAAATACCCGGCTGAGAGACAATTAAAAAGGGCGCTGTGAGACATGTTCAGTGATAACCGGACAGCCGCCCCCGAGACTGTGAAAACAGCTTTGCAATCGGACTCGCTTCTACAATCCGTCAGGGAAAAGGGACAGAAAAGTGATGAAAGTGATGTACTGGAAAAATTTCTACATGTTTAAAAGGTTAGAGAGCTCGACCCGCGAGTCTCCAACGGCGCCCCCCCCCATGCCACATCCCCCAGAATTGGGGGGAGATGGCCAGGAGCAAATTGCTGCCTGGGAACAGTGGCTGGACATCAGAGAACGGAGCCTCCAGCTCCTGACCATCATGGCTGACTGAATCCTTCTCGCTTTTCTGTTTATTCATCTCTATCTGAATCCGAGGAAGTTACTGCTCCTCAAAGTCGTTGAGAACTTTCAGGACCTCTCCTTTTTTTTTCTTTAGCTGCAGATGCATCTCCTAGAACACTGCTTCCAGAGTTCCAGGGAAAGGTGTCTGCCCGCCCCCGCAGCAGTTTCGGATTTCTCCTCGCAGCGGTTTCGGATTTCTCCCCGCGGCCGCTGCAGTAAGCAGCGGCTCCTGCCCGGCGGTCCCTGCCCTCGGCTCCTGCCCTCGGCTCCGGCGGCATCTCAGTGCGCCGGGGGTGCGAGGCTGTGGAGCCGGCAGCGGTGGTGACACGGCGCGGCAACAGCCACGGTTTTTCTGTGCGCCGGGCGGGCGGCGAGGAACCTCTTTTCCCAGCATCGACTAAGTAACAACAGTTTTCCCTAGCCACAGGGACCGCGCGCAGCTCGCTTGCTGGCACCGGACAACGGGAAGGAGAGCGCGGCCGCCCGCCGTGCTCCAACAGTACCGGCCCAGCACTCTCTGCGCCTGCGCCCTCGACCGCTGGTGCTCCTGAGTCAACCCCTGGGTGCACTTTTAATAGGTCGTTTTTTTTTCTGCAAGTATCAAAGACTGTTCATATTGTCTCGTATACTTGCTGCTGATTTTACTGGTGGAATTTGTGTTAACAAGAAGAAATCTGGGAAATCTAGGTTGCTACAAGACTTGCACTTAGTCAGTGCAAAAAGAAAAAAGGGGGAGAAAGGGAGGACGGAGAGAGTGAGAGTGCTGGAGTGACTGTTTACAAGCATCCAGCCCACAGCAACAATTCAGCAAAAACAAAGGATTGAAAACGTGGCAGAACTGATCCAGAGGGGACGCAGCAGAATTGTACACCTAACAGGCCAGTGCCAAAGCGCAGCCGAGGCCGAGCAGAATAAGGAAGTTTGGGCGAAATGTAAACTGATTAATAAGCTAGAAGAAACATTTGAATAAATAACATGTGCAAACTTGCAGACTATATATTAGGAAATGTTTAAGTTAGATTTTCCTTGAAGGACTCTTGAGAGTTAAAGTTAAGTAGTGTATCTTTTATCAAAAAAAAAAAATAAAAAAAAAATAAAAAGACAAGAAGATTGCTTGTTGGAGCATAACTGAGCAGTTTGTTTCTTATAGTGATAGTATTAGAATAAGATTTCAAATATTTCTGTCTTGATTTTTTTTTTCATTCTGCAAAATCCTGCATGTTTTAGAGTGGTAAGCCTTAGTAGCAGAATTTGTCAGGAAATGTATACCTTTGTATTGTTTGTTAATTAATGATGGGAATTGTCTTGCTAGATAGAAATGAATGACTGGAATTGTAATCTGTTCTTACTGTTTTTCCTGTTTTACTTTGTTTCAATGAGTGTTTGAGTTTTATACCTACAGCTGAACTTAGAAGTACAGTGATCTCGGAGAAGATGGAGCAAAGAAAAGATGGATCTGTGTGCTTGCAGCTTGCAACACTGTTTTCAAACATATCCCAAGCGATCACCCCTGAAGTATTAGTACTTATAAATATATTGTTAAAGTTTAAATGCTATTAGGTTTGTTAAGTTCTGTTACAGTTAAGTATTACAACTAGATTTTATAAGAGTTAACTACAACTATACATAGCTATGTGTGTTATAGCAAGGAGTAGGTTCTGTTAAGATTACGTACGTAAACTCATGCATATGCAATCTTTTAATTATCATGTTCATGGTACCATGGTCTTTTTAGTCAAAAGTATTTGGTAAAGTCTGTTATTTTACGGTCTGCGCAACCTGTGTTATGTTTATGTAACTGTCTCTATTATTTGCTCAGATTTAAGTAACCTTCTTAGTTGTTGTTTCTAACAGTTTTCTCATAAGATCTGTGTTAGGGAAATCCCTCCAGTTGGAGTCCTGGCCCTGGCCAAGCCTTGACTCTCCCTGGTCAGACATCTACCAATGGACCCAGGTGTTTCTGCATCCAAATCGTATTTAAGTCGGGTTTGACTTAATAATTGGAATTTATATCAGCTGTATCCTTTTTGGGGTGGACCTGGAGACCCTGTCCGGAAGGGCTTTCCATGTCTTCACTGAAACAAGGCAGCTGTTGCAGACCCTGGATGTTAGCATAGTATTCTAGACTTCAGTAAGGTATTACCCTGATTAACAGCCTTCAGAGACAAAGCAATTGAAGCTAATTTGCTGAACTATTGGGTAATGAAAAAACCACAAGATTCACCTTAGAATGTTTAGCACATAGTATTAGAAGTATTCTTATGTCTAGTTATGTGTGTTTCTTACTGCGCTACCTATGACAAATGGCTGGTAATGCCATAAACAAACTCATACTGATTAAAACAGAAAGGGGAATTGTAAGGTTGCAAGTATGTGTGTTAAATCACGAAAAAGATACAGATAATTGTACACTTAAAGTAAGCCTTTAAGAGACTGGTTAACAAGCTTAAGTTTTAAAGACTGATTAGTGAACTTTGTAAAAATGGAATTGATAGTTTTAGTAATTATTATAATCATAAGTGTATTATTGCCATGTGTAGTTAAGTATTTGATGAATACAGTAGAAGAAAAAAAAAAAGGTGTAAACCAGGCCTGGATTGCTCAAAGAGAAGAAGGGGGATATGTTGGGAAATGGCCATCTCTAAGTGAGCAATCCAGGCCCCTCAGATGAAAGCAAGGCCGGAGAAGCTCATGGTACCTTTCACCAAAATGCGAAGGGACTTTTTCGCCAGTTTAAGATAACAATGCAGGAAGCAAAAGGCATTGTAAGAGCCTGCCCCGGCTGTAGCCGCCATGGCCCAGGGCTGGGCTTGGTGTGGGTCCCCCGGGGCTTGGGCCCGTGTGAACTCTAGCCTTTCAGTGTATGGAGACACTCGTGTATGGTGCAATTATACCTCCCCCAACATTTCCCATTCTACTAATCAACCCTTGAAATTACCTAGTGGCATGTTTTTCATTTGTGGAGATCGAGCCTGGCCAGGTATCCCCTCCAAAATAAAAGGGGGACCCTATTCTCTTGGAAGGTTGACATTGCTGACCCCCAACACCTCGATGATTCTTAATAAGCTTCGACAGCACCATCTCAGGCGCTTGAAACGCTTTGTACACGGCTTTGCTTCTGATTGTAAATCTAATGTCGAGTTTTGGTCGCCTGCTGCTATTATTGCAGCCTCCTTCCTTGCTCCAGGAGTGGCCTCGGCTGGGGCCTTGGCCCAATTGAACAAACTAGGTTGTTGGCTCTCCAAACAAACAAACACTACATCTAAAGCAATTTCAGATTTGTTGCTTGATGTGGATTCGGTGAGACACGCCACGTTGCAAAATAGAGCTGCAATAGACTTTTTATTGTTGGCACAAGGGCATGGGTGTGAAGAATTTGAGGGAATGTGTTGCATGAATCTCTCTGATCATTCTAATTCAATACATGCACAATTAAAAACTTTGACTCAGCTCACCCAGCAATTGCAAGTGAGCAATGACTTAGGAATAGCTAAGTGGTTGTCCTCATTGGGCATCACAGGTTGGATCCAAACCTTGTTATTTGAAGGCCTTCGGTTGTGTGTTGCTGTTATTGTGTTTATAATAATTGTTAAGATTGTGTATAGCTGTTTAATGAAACAAGTAACCAAAGTAACCCACAATGTTTTGCTTGCAAAAGAGGAACAGGGAGGAATTGTTGAAAAATGGCTCCATGACCAGGGCCATGGGTCGCTAGAGGGCTTGTGCAAAGAAGACCCAGTTTAACTGGGAAAAGACTGAAGTAGATAATAAGAGTAACATTGCCTTTAAGAAATTGATTGACTGATATAAGTTTTAAAATAGATGATGAATGAAGTTTATTAAGATAAGATTGATAGTTTTAATAGTTATTACAATCATAAGAGTAAAAGTGCCATAAGTTCAGTTAAGTTTAAGTGTTGCTAAATTTAAGTGATGTTAGGTTAAAGTTTATTGATTTTAAATTCTGTTAAGCTCTCTTAAGGTTAGGTTCTGTTAAATCTAAGTTCTGCTAAATATAAGTGTTAAGTTCAAATGAAGTGTTAAGGTTAAGTGCTGTTAAGTTTCATTTCTGTTAAGTTTAAGTGTCAAT